>AWOL01S0033789.1:2022-14012 GCA_000715115.1 Nicotiana otophora
CCCAGAAGGAACACCGATGTAGCCACCCTGGCCATGAGGCCTCTTGGCCTCCCTATCGACCAGCTCCTAGCTGTGAACCATCTCAATCTGACAAGCAATATGGACAACCTCATCAAAACTAGCACCCGACACTCTCTCTCTAGTCATAAGCAATCGCAGATACTCAAACTGTCTGCGCAGCTCCTCTCTGCGAGACTGAGGCACGAACTTCTCCAAAACGAGAATGGAGAATTGCTTTCAGGTAAGGGGTGCTGCGCTGACCAACCTACGCCTATCGTAAGCCTCCCACCAACTAAATGCAGCCCCTGAGAACTGAAAGGTAGTGAACGAGACCCTACTGGTCTCTAGAATACCTGCCGTACAGAGCATCCTCTAACACCTGTCCAAGAAACCCTGTGCATCCTCTCCCACTGCACCACTAAACGATAGAGGCTGGAGCCTCCCAAACCTCTCCAATCTACGTTGCTCATCCTCAGGTATAGCAGGAATAACATAATCCTGAGCAGCGGCAACCGGCTGGGCTGGTGGTGCCTCCGGTGTCTGGAATCCCTGTACCACCTACTCTGGTGTGCGGGCGGCGGGAGTCTGAGTGCCTCCCCCGGCCTGAGAAGTGGCTGCTTCGACCGAAATAGAGACCGCCTGAGCAAGACCGGTACACACTGTCAGAATCTGAGCTAAGACCTCCTGAAGGACTAGAATCACAATGGGCACGGGTGGTGCCTGAGCTGGTCCCACAGGCTCGTCCACAACTGGAGCCTGCTCATGAACTAGGGCAACTTGTGGGTCTGCAGTCTGCAGGTACAGCCCCAGCTTCTGTGCGGGCTGCACCTCTGCCCTACTGCGGCCTCTACCGTGACCTAGGCCTCCCGCGGCCCTAGCTGGTGGTACTGGTGGCTTTCCGTCCTGCCCCATAGTACGCGTCCTTACCATCTGTGAGAGAATTAGAAAAACAGAAATTTAGTTACCAGAATCAAAAGATTCGCACGACAGGAATTCAAGAATATGAACTTTCCTAACGGTTCGGCAGCCTCTCGAAGATAAGTACAGACGTCTCTGTACCGATCCACAAGACTCTATTAAACCTGCTCATGACTTGTGAGACCTATGTAACCTAGGCTCTAATACCAACTTGTTACCACCCAAAACCTAACCCGTCGTGATGGCGTCTATCGTGATACAAGGCAAGCCGACCTTTTCAAAATACTTTCAAAATTTAATAGAAATGAACTAAGACATTTAAAACAAATGGGGTTTTTCAAAAAACAAATGGGGGTAGAACCCAAAAAAACATAAGTGCAAACATAATAGCCCGACATCGGGGTGTCACTGAGGCATGAGCATCTACATATCCAGTGTAATAAAAATAGTGTCTAAGTATCAATACAAAAAGGAAGGAAAACATAGAAGGAGAGACAAAGTTTGCGGACGCCGACAACTACCTCGTAGTCTCCGGTACTCGATTGCGCACGAACTCAATGACCTCCGTGATCAAACACAACTGGATCTGCATATGAAGTGCAGGGTATAGCATGAGTACAACCAACTCAGAAAGTAACAGAAATAAATAAGGAACTGAGAAGGTAGTGACGAACTAAACGAATACAGTTCATTTTCAATAATTCCAACAAAGAGTAGACATGCTTTCAAATCCGGCAGTTCAAATCAAATTAGTTTTATACAGTTAAAGTGCAGGTAAATCCAAATATAGAGTCATTCAGTAATTTCACGACAATGACAGATAGCAACTAAGTGCATTAACAAATGAAAAGGCAAGTACAGCCTCTCAGGGGCAACAATCATTCAACTCGTCACAACAGCTCAATCACTCGACTCTCAGCCCTCAATACCCACACTCAATAGGTACCTGCACTCACTGGGTTGTGCAGACTCCGGAGGGGCTGGGCGGGTGGTGGAGCCACTGGTGATGGTGCCATCGGCCGAGTACTCTTTTCTGGAGCCCCACTCAACAACCTAGGACAATCTCTCTTAATGTGACTAAAATCTCCGCACTAGAAACAACCCCTCCTCTAACGGAACTACTACTCCTGATGCCCCGAAGAACTACCCGTAGACACCTAAGCTGGCGAAGCAGGGTGAGAACTCTGCGTTGGTAGTGCACTGAATGAAGACTGACCCTACTGATAGCTGTGTGAACCATGGCCAGATGATGCACCACCGTGAACTGGGCGAGCCGTCTGAGCATGTTTGAAAGGACGACCCCCACCGTAGTGGGACTGCCCCCAGAAGGAACACCGCTGAAGCCACCCAGGCCATGAGGCCTCTTGACCTCCATCTCGACCCGCTCCTAGTTGCAAACCATCTCAATTTGACAAGCAATATCGACAACCTCATCAAAACTAGCACCCGACACTCTCTCTCTAGTCATAAGCAATCGCAGATGCTCAAACTGTCTGCGCAGCTCCTCTCTGCGGGACTGAGGCACGAACTTCTCCAAAAAGAGAACGGAGAACTGCTTTCAGGTAAGGGGTGCTGTGCTGACCAACCTACGCCTCTCGTAAGCCTCCCACCAACTAAATGCAGCCCCTGAGAACTGAAAGGTAGTGAACGAGACCCTACTGGTCTCTAGAATACCTGCCGTACAGAGCATCCTCTAACACCTGTCCAAGAAACCCTGTGCATCCTCTCCCTCTGCACCCTTGAAAGATAGAGGCTGGAGCCTCCCAAACCTCTCCAATCTACGTTGCTCATCCTCAGGTATATCAGGAACAACATAATCCTGAGCAGCGGCAACCGGCTGGGCTGGTGGTGCCTCCGGTGTCTGGAATCCCTGTACCACCTACTCTGGTGTGCGGGCGGCGGGAGTCTGAGTGCCTCCCCCGGCCTGAGAAGTGGCTGCTTCGACCGAAATAGAGACCGCCTGAGCAAGACCGGTACACACTGTCAGAATCTGAGCTAAGACCTCCTGAAGGACTAGAATCACAATGGGCACGGGTGGTGCCTGAGCTGGTCCCACAGGCTCGTCCACAACTGGAGCCTGCTCATGAACTAGGGCAACTTGTGGGTCTGCAGTCTGCAGGTACAGCCCCAGCTTCTGTGCGGGCTGCACCTCTGCCCTACTGCGGCCTCTACCGTGACCTAGGCCTCCCGCGGCCCTAGCTGGTGGTACTGGTGGCTTTCCGTCCTGCCCCATAGTACGCGTCCTTACCATCTGTGAGAGAATTAGAAAAACAGAAATTTAGTTACCAGAATCAAAAGATTCGCACGACAGGAATTCAAGAATATGAACTTTCCTAACGGTTCGGCAGCCTCTCGAAGATAAGTACAGACGTCTCTGTACCGATCCACAAGACTCTATTAAACCTGCTCATGACTTGTGAGACCTATGTAACCTAGGCTCTAATACCAACTTGTTACCACCCAAAACCTAACCCGTCGTGATGGCGTCTATCGTGATACAAGGCAAGCCGACCTTTTCAAAATACTTTCAAAATTTAATAGAAATGAACTAAGACATTTAAAACAAATGGGGTTTTTCAAAAAACAAATGGGGGTAGAACCCAAAAAAACATAAGTGCAAACATAATAGCCCGACATCGGGGTGTCACTGAGGCATGAGCATCTACATATCCAGTGTAATAAAAATAGTGTCTAAGTATCAATACAAAAAGGAAGGAAAACATAGAAGGAGAGACAAAGTTTGCGGACGCCGACAACTACCTCGTAGTCTCCGGTACTCGATTGCGCACGAACTCAATGACCTCCGTGATCAAACACAACTGGATCTGCATATGAAGTGCAGGGTATAGCATGAGTACAACCAACTCAGAAAGTAACAGAAATAAATAAGGAACTGAGAAGGTAGTGACGAACTAAACGAATACAGTTCATTTTCAATAATTCCAACAAAGAGTAGACATGCNGACACCTGTCCAAGAAACCCTGTGCATCCTCTCCCTCTGCACCCTTGAAAGATAGAGGCTGGAGCCTCCCAAACCTCTCCAATCTACGTTGCTCATCCTCAGGTATATCAGGAACAACATAATCCTGAGCAGCGGCAACCGGCTGGGCTGGTGGTGCCTCCGGTGTCTGGAATCCCTGTACCACCTACTCTGGTGTGCGGGCGGCGGGAGTCTGAGTGCCTCCCCCGGCCTGAGAAGTGGCTGCTTCGACCGAAATAGAGACCGCCTGAGCAAGACCGGTACACACTGTCAGAATCTGAGCTAAGGTCTCCTGAAGGACTGGAATCACAATGGGCACGGGTGTGCCTGAGCTAGTCCCACAGGCTCGTCCACAATTGGAGCCTGCTCATGAACTGGGGCAACTTGTGGGTGTGCAGTGTGCAGGTACTTCCCCAGCTGCTGTGCGGGCTGCACCTCTGCCCCTACTGCGGCCTCTACCGCGACCTAGGCCTCTCGCAGCCCTGGCTGGTGGTACTGGTGGCTGTCCGTCCTGCCCCGTAGTACGTGTCCTTACCATCTGTGAGAGAATTAGAACAACAGAAATTTAGTTACCAAAATCAAAAGATTCGCACGATAGGAATTCAAGAATATGAATTTTCCTAATGGTTCGGTAGCCTCTCGAAGATAAGTACAGACGTCTCCGTACCGATCCACAAGACTCTACTAAACCTGCTCATGACTTGTGAGACTTATATAACCTAGGCTCTAATACCAACTTGTCACCACCTAAAACCTAACCCGTCGTGATGGCGCCTATCGTGATACTAGGCAAGCCGACCTTTCCAAAACACTTTCAAAATTTAACAGAAATAAACTAAGACATTTAAAACAAGCAGAGGTTTTCAAAAACAATATGGGAGTAAAACCCAAAAAAACATAAGTGCAAACATAATAGCCCGACATCGGGGTGTCACTGAGTCATGAGCATCTACATATCCAATCTGATAAAAACAATGTCTAAGTATCAATACAAAAAGGAAGGAAAATATAGAAGGAGAGACAAGGTTTGCGGACGCCGACAGCTACCTCGTAGTCTCCGGTACTCGATCGCGCATGAACTCAATGACCTCGGTGATCAAACACACCTGGATCTATACATGAAGTGCAGGGTGTAGCATGAGTACAACCAACTCAGAAAGTAACAGAAATAAATAAGGAACTGAGAAGGTAGTGACGAGCTATACGAATACAGTTCATTTTCAATAATTCCAACAAAGAGTAGACATGCTTTCAAATCTGGCAGCTCAAATCANAGAATTAAGAAGGTAGTGACGAGCTATACGAATACAGTTCATTTTCAATAATTCCAACAAAGAGTAGACATGCTTTCAAATCCGGCAGTTCAAATCAAATTAGTTTTATACGGTTAAAGTGCAGGTAAATTCGGATGTAGAATCATTCAAAAATTTCACGACAATGACAGATAACAACTAAGTGTATTAACAAATAAAAAAGCAAGTACAGCCTCTCAGGGGCAACAATCACTCAACTCGTCACAATAGCTCAATCACTCGGCTTTCAGTCCTCAGTACTCACACTCAATAGGTACCTGCACTCACTGGGTTGTGCAGACTCCAGAGGGGCTCCTTTCAGCCCAAGCACTATATCCGCACGGATAACTCACGTGCTATAGTATCAATATGTTGAACCGCACGGACAACTCACGTGCCATAGTATCAATATGTGAAACCGCACGGACAACTCACGTGTCATAGTATCAATACCTCACAAACAGGCCCTCGGCCTCACTCAGTCATCAACCTCTCTACTCTCTTGGGCTCTCGAAAAACACAAAGATTGGAACAAACAAAGATAACATAGTGTATCAACAAAAATCAAGAAGAAGCTGAGATATGATACGCAAGTAAAACCATGACTGAGTACAAGACAACAATCAGCAAGTAATCCAACAAGTAAGCGACCTCTGCGGGTCCCAACAGTACCGTCACATAGCCTAAGCATGATTTCTAACATGATTTGCAGCCAGATTTCTATAACACAGGGAGATCATATAGCTTAGCAACAAGTTATTCAACTTTACAGTTTTACGGAATGGACCAAGTCTCAATTCATACGGTGCATGCCTACATGCCCGTCACCTAGTATGTGTGTCACCTGCAAAATACTCATATAATCCAATAATCCGGGGTTTCATACTCTTAGGACCAGATTTAAAACTGTTACTTACCTCGAATCGATCTCCAAACGCTTCGAATCTAGCCATAAGCAGTACGATATATTTAATATAGGCAAAAGAATCAATTCTACAAGAAAATATGAAATTATAAGCCAAAATCCGAAAGCGGCTCAAACCCGGTCCCCAAGCCCACGTCTCGAAATCTGAAAAAGTCACAAAACTCGAAAGCCCATTCACTCACGAGTCTAACCATACTAAATTCATCAAAATACGACCTCATTTGGTCCTCCAAATCCCCAAAAATCCACTATCCTATTCTCAAGCCCTAAACCTCCAAATTTCACTTCAAAATCTCGTTAATTAGGTGGGGAAATCAGTGGGGAATCAAGATTTATAATAAAAAATGAGTACAAGAAGCTTACCTCAATAATACGAAAATCTTTTCCAAAATCGCCTAAGTCCGAGTCTCAAATGGTGAAATAAGACTAAAATCGCGAACCCTTGCTTTTAAACATTCTACGTAGACTTTTCGCATCTGCGGACCTACTGTCGCACCTGCGACGCCGCATCTGCGGTGAAAATGCCGCTTTTACGGAAGTCACTTGCACCTCTAGGGCCCGCACCTACGCTCCAGGTTCCGCACCTGCGAACACGCATCTGCGGCCCTGGCCTCGCTTATGCGGAGTCAATCTCTCCTAGCTTCCCCCACACTTGCGCCCACTTGTCCGCATTTGCGCCATCGCAGGTGCGGAAAATTCTTCGCATCTACGACCCCTGTCCTTCATTGCTTTGCCCGCATCTGCGATTCATGCCACGCTTCTGCGTGCCGCACCTGTGGTGCCCACTCCGCAGGTGCGGTTACACCAGTAGCAACAGCTCTTCAGCTGCTTCATCAACTCAAAAATATCAAGTCCATTAACCACCGGAAATCTACCCGAGGCCCCAGGGACCTCAACCAAATATGCCAACAAGTCATATAACCCAATACGAACTTAGTCAAACCTTCGAATTACTCAAACAACACCAAAATATTGATTACACCCGGATTCAACCCTAAAGAACTTCTAAACTTCCGAATTCTACAAACGATGCCGAATCATACCAAATCACACCCGATTGACCTCAAATTTTATACACAAGTCATATTCAATATTACGGACCTACTCCAACTTCCAGAATTGAAATCCGACCCTGATATCAAAAAGTCAACCCCCGGGTCAAACTTTCAAAAATTCAACTTTCGCCATTTCAAGCCTAAATCAGCTACAAATCTCAAATTCGCAGTCCGGACACGCTCCTAAGTCCAAAATCACCCAACGGAGCTAACGAAACCGACAGAATTTCATTCCGGAGTCGTCTTCACACCATTCTGACTACGGTCAAAGTCCTAAGACTCAAACTTCCGTTTTAGGGACTAAGTGTCCCAAAACACTCCGAAACAAAAACAATACCTCTCGGCAAGTCACATAAGCAAAATCAGATACGGAAAATGCAGTAAATAGGGGATCGGGGGCTAATACGCTCAAAATGACCGGCCGGATCGTTACAAAAAATAGTAACTATATATAATCGATCAGATGGCTCTTTAAAGCTTTTAAATTTTAACTACATGGTCTATCTCAAAAATGTTAGCCGTACAAATTGTATTTCTCTTTTAGGCGGCTTTTGTTCTTTTTTATCCTTATGGTGAGGAATGCAAAATATTCATATATTTTAAGAGCTTCCAATAAATATATATATTCAAGCAAAAAGAATTAAATCTTGAGACAAATAAGGTGGTTGGAGTTATTGAAGTACTATGACATAAACAATCTATTTAATTTTCATATCTGGAAATATTAAGTTGATAAATTGATTATTATAGGAATTTACTCATGTTTTAACAACTGTGCAAAGTGCGGTAAGTTCACTAACTAGTTCTACATAAAAGTATATGCTACTATTTTTTTTTTTCATTTTTTAGAGATGCCTACAATTTGTTGGCATCTAATACTTTTAGAAATTTAATTGATGTGAAAAAAGTTACATGTAATAAAGTAGGATTTCATCTAACAATGGTTTTATACGCGCAGAATTTAACATATCTAATTTAAAAACAAACACCGCCAAAGCAATCAAACGAAAAATAAAAATAAATGTTTACATTAAAGTAAATTATATTTAGAGATAAATAATACTCCTTGCTGTTCATTTTATATCTCTGATGTTTAGTTGGACATGAAATTAAGAAGAACAGAAATAAATTTTAGAGTTTGTGGTCTTAAACATGCGTAGACGGATCTATAATTTGAAGTTTATGGGTCCCTACAACGATCTCAATTAAATATACAATAAGTAATAGGTTCACTTAGTGGCGTACACATGATTTTTCGTAAGCGGTGTCATATTTATAATTTGGAGGTTGGAAAAGACATGGTTTCAAGATATGTTCTTCTTATTGCATCATGGTTATTTGAATAATATTTTCGAGTTGTCAATCTTTCCCTAGAGTCAATCTTTAAGGAATTTAAATTAACTGCTTCACTTTGTCGATGTTACTCCAACCATTGGCCCTTTCTTCCAAGTTAGATGAATTTTGAGATTCTGAATTTGATTTTGAAAGTATGAAAGATGCTTTGGGATAATCTATTGAAATTTAAGTTAAATTATAAATTAAAATATTTAGTTGAGAAACCCCAAATAATTTTATAGAGTACACTCATAAAATAAAACTATTTTAAGAAATTCTAACAAAAAAGTAAAATAATTAAAAAAAGAAAAAGTAACAAAATAACTTAATTGATCCAAAAAAAAAAAAAAAAAACCGGATTGTGTATCCATCCCAAGAAATGGATTCTTCTCCGAGTAGTGGATCAAATCCGTCTCCATTTTAAAGCCAAAATCCTCAAAATAAAAATGTGGATTTAAAATCCCATAAGGTGTGTTCGATCTCCGTGACCTTGCCTAATGAAATCATGCGTTATACCAACTAACCAAGAAGAGTTTGATGACATGTGGTGTCACACTTATTGCATTTTGTAATTATATGGTATTTTGCATATTATTTATATATACATTTAACAAAAAAATTACTGCGAAGCGGTGTCCCCTTACTGCATCCGCCCCATGTTCATTAGTAAATATTTACGAATATTTAATGAATTCTTTAATAAATATACGAGGTATGTATGAAAGTTACTGTATTCACGTGAACCAATATCGCCCTTATAAACATGATAACATACTTTAGTGATTATAAAAACATGTAATAAGTTAAAATGAAAAATTATTTGCAAAATAAAAAAAAAAATATTTTTTTTTATAAGAACAAACTAAAAAAAGAAAAGTGTCACATTAATGAGATAGAAAAAAAAAATTAATGAGAATAAAACTTTCCATATGGTGTTTATTACAACTGAAACACCAACTCAATAATTCGAATGTCTTTAGTTTTTGATGTTATAATTCGGCACATAACCTAATGCGATTCTTCTTTCAGACTATTCCTGATCTTTGTTGGGAGCTGGCTAAGCTACAAGCTAAGATACATACATGTTGCAAGGTAGTAAAATTGTCATGTGACCTGTTATCCGGTGCCTTCCTAAGATTCCTTGGAAGGGCGACGTAAGGCTAAGCAACCGATATTCGTGCAGTTACTATCCGCCAACTGATCCCTACTGTATGCTAGACGAGACTGTCACTGCCGTACGGAAAAACTAATATCAAGTAAGAGAACTGAAAAGAGAATTGAGAATGAAAGAAAGATTGATTGCATTAATGAAAGCTATTACGGAAAAGCAACACGGTGTCGAGGGAGAAAGACACACCAGTACGGAGAATTGTTTGCTTGCTAGAAAGTTTGATTGCTTGATCCCCCTAATAATGCTTAAAAAAAATAAACCAAAGTTACATGACTTGACCTAACTAAGCTAGAGAGACATAATGGAAATACGGTAAGTAAAACTACTTTATATTTATAATGAAAAGGACTTAGATTCCTACATGGTAGAAGCAGGTCCGTTGGCAGCAACATTATCTTTAGCATCAGAGTCTGCGCGCGCGGCGCTGTCTGTGCGCAAGGCGTTGTTGGCATCTGTTTGCGGCTGGGCGCTGGTGAAGGCTATTGTTGGAGCGACATAGGCACATGCGCGCTTGTCACTTGGCGCGGCCAGGATCACGTGTAATGACCCGACCGGTCATTTTGGGCATTTATGCTCCTTTCTACTATTTGAAGTCTTGAATACCTTCATACGATTTATTATGACTTGTGTGAATTGTCGGTTTTAGTTTTCAAGTATTTCGGAGTTAGTTTGGAAAAATAAAATTCAAGACTTTAAAGCATAGGTTAAAATAGTGACCTGATATCGATTTATGTGTAAACGGTCTCGGAATAGAGTTTTGATGATTTCAATAGCTCCGTATGGTGATTTTGGACTTAGGAGCGTGTCCGAAAAATTATTTGAAAGCCCACAGTTAAATTAGGCTTGAAATGGCTAAAATAGAAATGTAAGTATGGAAGTTTTACTGGGGAGTTAAATTTTTGATATCGGGGTCAGAATCCGATTCTGAAAATTGGAATAGGTCCGTTATGTCATTTATGACTTGTGTGCAAAATTTGAGGTCAATCGGACTTGATTCGATAGGTTTCGGCATCGAATGTAGAAGTTGGAATTTTTTAGTTTCATTAATCTTGAATTGGAGCATGATTCATGGTTTTAGCATTGTTTGATGTGATTTGAGGCTTCCACTAAGTTCGTATGATGTTTTAGGACTTCTTGGTATATTTGGTTGAGGTCCCGAGGGGCTCCTCGGGTGAGTTTCGGGATAGTTTTGGACCATTTCTAGGCCATTTTTAATTGTTGGTTTCTGTCTACAGAGGTGTGCATCGCGATCGTGAACATTTGGTCGCGTTCGCGAAGAGCAAACAGCAGTTTGGGGCCTTGTGAATCGCGATCGCGGAAGCTCTTTCGCGATCGCGTAGAACAAACTCTCTGCTGCACTAACCCGACTTTGGAAGATTATATCTCGCAATCTATAAGGAATTTGGAGATGATCTAAAAATAAAAGTTGTAGTGCTTGATGTCTAGTTTTCCGAAAGTCAAACCATTTGTCATTTAGAGTTTTGTACCAAAAGTTATGATCATTATACTAGATGCTGTCTGGAAGAGTTGGGGAGTTTGTTTTTCGCGATCGCGAGTGATTTTTCGCAATCGCGAAGGGCAAATTTTGGGCTAGAAATTTTTGTGCTCCGCGATCGCGAAGCATTTTCCCCGATCGCGTAAAGTAAATGCCTAGACAGAAGCTATATTTTGAGGTTTCAGCCATTTTAACACATTTGGAGCTATAGAGCTCGGATTGAAGCGATTTTTGTGGTAATTTTCACCATATGGATTGGGGTAAGTGATTCTAACTCGGTTTTGGTTATATTATACGAATTTATTGTTGTTTTTATCAACATATTAGTATTTTTGGTTGAAAATAGTAGAAAATTTCATAGACTTTAATTTGAAAATTTGAGGGTCAAGTTGATGTCGGATATTGATAAAATTGGTATAGTTGGACTCGTGGTTGAATGGGCGTTCATATTTTGTAATTTTTATCGGGTTCCGAGACGTGGGACCCACATGCGATTTTTGAGTTAATTTCGGATTTTTATTAGAAAATTAGTATTTCATTATAGAATTAATTACAATAATTGGTATTGACTGAATCGAATTAATTGTAGCTAGATTCGAGCCGTTTAGAAGTTGATATGCGCAGAATGGAATTTCTGGAGCAGTGTTTAGCTTGCTCGACATTGGATTCGTCTTGTTCGAGGTAAGTAACTCTTCTAATCTTGGAGTTGAGGGTATGAACCCTGAATATACGTATTATGTGAATTGTTTGGAGGTGACGCACATGCTAGGTGACGGGCGTGTGGGCGTGCACTATAGAAATTGTGACATAATTGGTTC
>AWOL01S0033789.1:15532-64762 GCA_000715115.1 Nicotiana otophora
AAATGAAAATTTCATACTCAGTCATGTTCATTCATTTCATATCATCTCTCTGTCTCTGTTGCTATTCATTGATTCATCATATCATCATTTTGGGCTAGTTTCATGACATTGTGAGCCCGGGAGACTGGAGAGATTCATGACTGAGTGAGGTCGAGGGCTTGATTGTGAGGATAATTATGGGATCGGGTTGCATGCCGCAGCAGGCCAGATTGGTTTATTATAGCACGTAAGTTGTCCGTGCGAATCCAGATATTATACCATAGCACGTGAGTTGTTCGTAGCGGATCCAGATATTGATACAATAGCACGTGAGTTGTCTGTGCATCGGGTGAGTTATCCGTGCAAATTATAGCGCTTGGGCTGAAGGAGCTCTTCCGTAGTCTGTACACACACCCCCAGTGAGCACAGGTACCTACTGAGTGCGAGTGCCGAGTGTCGAGCGATTATGAGGACTGAGTGACTGGAAGGACTGAGTGACTGGGAGGACTGAGTGAGATGATACTCTGAGAGTATGCATATAGTTTTATCACTGAGTGCATCGCAATGACATGTACATATGGCATAGAGGCATAGAGATGCATTTTTCTCATGTTGTACAGTATCACGCCATTCATGATTTCTCATATATATTGGCATATGGGCATAGTGATGCATTTTTCAACTGGCTATCTGGAAAGAAAATGAAACATCTTAATTATTATTGAAAGGATTTTTGGAAAAATTACTGTTTTCAAACTTATTCATATTTTGAAAACTTTGGTAACGAATTGGGTTTTCACTGATGTACTTGGAAGGCATAACTATTTTCAGAAATCATGTTAAGCTGAGCATTTTATCTCTGAGTTACTTCTTTTGTTACTTGATTTATGCTGTTATGAATTGTTGTTGGTTATTGGTAGTGGACCCGGCCTTGGTACAAGCTAGTCACTACTTTCAACCTAAGGTTAGGTTTGTTACTTATTGAGTACATGGGGTCTGTTGTACTCATACTATACTTCTGCACCTTGCGTGAAAATATTGGATGATGATGTTGCTGTGATCGACGGGAGCTGGATTTGAAGACGTACATGCGTTCTGGTTGTAACTGCCTCTTGTTCATGGTAGCCTTAGATTTATAAAAATCTGTTTATGTACATTTCGAACGGATGATGTATTTATTTCATACCAGCTTTGTAATTTCTAATTTTAGAAGCTCATGATTTGTACTACCAGTCCTTGGAGAGTGAATTAGAGTAAGTTAAATATTAATTGAATCGGATTATTGTTATTGGGCTTACCTAGCGGGTGAGGTTAGGTGCCATCACGGCTAGTTGGATTTTGGGTCGTGACAAGGTGGTATCAAAGCTCAAGGTTCATAGGTTCTACGAGTCATGAGCAAGTGTCTAGTAGAGTTTTGCGGATCGGTATGATGACGTTCATACGTATCTTCGAGAGGCTACACGGCATTTAGGATAATTTCCTATCTTTTTTTCCTTATCGTACGGAATTGATTTAGCTTGAAATATAACTCTTTGAATTCCTTCCACACATTCGTATGCGCACATGAGAGCTCGGTATCAGCTGTGCTGTGATTCTATGAACGAGGTTCGAGATGTGTATTATGTGTTTTGGTGATGGGCCAGTCTGGAGGACTTGAGGCCATGGTTGAACCTCGGCTTAAGCTCGGTAGCTTCAGTTGTAACTTGTACATTTGGACTCATATGTCTGGTAATGTCCCTACGAGTGAAATTTGTGGCTCGATGAGCGGTGAAATGGCTTTGCGATGAGTATGATGTAACTGCGGGATGTGTTAAGACGACGTGAGTGTGACTAGAAGTGTTTCCTTGGAATGTAAAGAGGGCCATTGGGTGCTTGATTTGCGTTTGATGTGACGTATAATCTCGAATTGTGAGTGTGTTGAAGGATCTGTCATGCAGTTTAATTGTAGAGAGAATTAGATTTTCATGTCTTGTTAATGAGTTTGGACTCAGGAAGATTAAGTGATTGTGTAGTAATTATGGATGCGAAAGGGTATAACAAGATGCCAATTTGAGGCTAAGTAGGTGGGTTATCTCCTGCAGAGTAATCTACATAGGTGTGTTTCTTATAATGTTGATTGGAGAATTTCTTTTCTGCCAGCGGGGCGTATGTGTTGAGACTTGAATTTGAATCTGGTTGAGAAAGTTGACTTGAGTGTTAAGGGGATGGATGCGAGCTTAGCGGACGATTGAGGTATTTTTATGGTTGGCGTGGTATGAGCTTGAGAAGAATTTTTGTTGAACTGACCACGATGTTATGGCAGTAATAGAATACGGATACTGCGAATTATCGAGCGTTTTAATTGATGACTTCGAGCCAAGTGGGAGAGCCTGCTATTGATAATTCAATTCATGGTTATGTGTCAAATATTTTTGTTTTGGTCTAAAGTATACTTGGGAATCGGTGATGACTTACAGAGGTGGAGTTCGAGAGTGAATCGAGTAAGGAAATTTCTAGATACGGGTTATATTGCGCTTTATGAGTATATAAAAATCGTGGGATGCGTGAGTTGTTATTTGTTAATGATATAGCGCGCATGGAGTATGAATTTGATAGGTGGTATTAAAGTAGAGTTACTTTTTTGAGTGTTGTTGTGCTAATGGGGCACGTGTCTTTTGGCCCACTTGGGCGATGTAATTTGGATTTGAACAAAGAAGGTGACTCTCGAGAAAGTTCTAATGGATTCAAGATTAATATGTAACAATTGAGAATTTTTGGCAGATTTGTTTATGGCTAAAATCTGAGATTTAAGTTGGATGGTGTCGAGACTTGTGGCATTTTTGTATATCATTATAGATTTTATATTTCGGTATCAGGAAGGTGAATGAAACGGCCTTAGACTTAAATAAGGTATTTTCAGAGTGGGTGTTTCGGTTGTGGTATTTATAGGGGTAATTATGATGTGGTGAGACTCTACAGATATTTTGGTGGCAATATTCTTGGGTTTTGGTGACCTACGTGGTTTGGTCGAGTTAGAGGAATTTAGTTCTAATAGCTTGGTTATGTGCAGATGGATTTCAAGGTGTTCTTGATGGCTCTACCATGGTTTGAACCGGATATTTTCTACTGGTGTGGGAAACGTGTTGTGTATTGTGATTTCCTCCTAGAAGGAAGCAAGAGGAATGTTTCTAACTAACCGAGTATATAATTTGCTGGTTACTCAGAGTTGAAAATAGGATTCTTGTGCTTGTCACATGAAGGCATAATAGATGTGATGTGTTGTGCAGGTTTAGGATTTATATGTACAAGGTGACATGTCACGACCCAAAATCCCACTCGTCGTGAAGGAGCCTATCTCAATACTAGGCAAGCCGACAATCTCAATAAATCACGTATTCTTTTAAATTTGAAAAGAGAATGATTAAATTCAGCGGAAGAAATCTCACAAGTACAAATATAAATACTCCCAAAACCTGGTATCACTGAGTACATGAGCATCTAATATGATTAAAAGTCTAGAAAAGATGGTCTATGATAGTCTGAGACCAAATAGAGTAAACAAGAAGATAAGGAAGGAGAGACAAGGTCTGCAAAACAAGGCAACTACCTCAGAATCTCTGGAAAAATCAACTGCGCGAAAGAATCAACACCCGCTATGTTCGGGAACACCTGGATCAGCACACGAAGTGCAGGGTGTAGTATGAGTACAACCAACTCAGTAAGTAACAATAATAAATAAGGAACTGAAGATAGTGACGAGCTACACAATTATAGTTCATTTTCAGTAATTCCAGTAAAGAATAGACATGCTTTCAAATCTAGCATTTTAAGTCAAATCAATTCTATGCAGTTCAAGTTCATGTATTCCGGATATAAAATCTTTCAGAAAATTTTATAACAATGACAGATAGCAACTAAGTGCAACAACAAATGAAAAGCAAGTACAACCTCTCAGGACAGCAATCACTCACTGGGCTCCCAGTCCTCAGCACTCGCACTCAATGGGTACCCGTGCTCACTGGGGTTGTAGAGACTCCAGAGAGGCTCCTACAGCCCAAGCGCCATAATCCGCACAGACAACTCACATGCTGCACGGACAACTCACGTGCTATAATATCCTGCACGGACAACTCACGTGCCATAGTATCCTTACCTCACCGACAGGCCCTTGGCCTTACTCAGTCCTCAACCTCTCTAGTCTCTCGGCTCTCGGAAATCACAAAGATCAGCCCAAATAAAGATAACATAGTGTATCAACAAAATCAAGAAGGACTGAGGTATGATACGTAAGTAAAATCATGACTGAGTATAAGACAACAATTAGCAAATAATTCAATAAGTATGCAACCTCTGCGGGTCCCAACAGTACTATCACATAGCCTAAGCATGATTTCTAACATGATTTACAGTCAAATTTCTTCAATACATAGAGAGCATTTAGCTAACAACAAGTTATTCAACTTTACAGTTTCATGGGACGGACCAAGTCACAATCCCCTCGGTACACGCCCGGCACCTAGTATGTTGTCACCTCCAAGATAATCACATGATATAAAAATCCGGGGTTTCATACCCTCAGGACCAGATTTATAACTGTTACTTACCTCAAACCGTGAAATTTTTATTCTGCTAAGTTTTTTCCTCGTGAATTGGACTCCAAACGCCTCGAATCTAGCCACAAATAATTCGATTCAGTCAATAAAATTTATCGGAATTAATTCCATAAGAAAATGCTAATTTTCCATAAAAATCCGAATTTTAGCTCAAAAATCACCCATGGGGCCCACATCTCGGAATCCTGCGAAACTCACAAATTCGATAACCCATTCAATTACGAGTCCAACCGATGTTTTCTGTCCAGGTCCTCGGCCTTTGATACCCGGCCTTCGGTCCTCGTCCTTCGATCCTTGGCCTTCGATCCTCGGCCTTCAGTTTTCCAGCAGAATAAAAATTGCAGCAGCTATTTAAGTCCAACTTTTGATCTGTTAACCATCTGAAACCTCCCGAACACAAACCATATATGAATTTCAATCATAAAACACGCTACGGACCTGCTCGCACACTCAAAACACTGAAAAGAGGTCATCTTGACCCGATATTAACCATGGTCAGACTCCCAAATTTCTTAACCTTACTAGTTTCTCAACTAATGATCCAAAAAGAAAATACACCTAAGCCCCTCGGGACCCGTCAAATCATACAAACAAGTCCTAAAACATCATACAGACTTAGTCGTAACCTAAAATCATATTAAACAACACTAAAACCATGAATCATACCCCAATTCAACCTTAAGGAACTTAAGAATTTCCAACTTCTACATTCGATGCCGAAACCTATCAAATCAATTCCGATTGACCTCAAATTTTGCACAGAAGTCATAAATGACATAACAGAGCTATGAAAATTTCAGAACTGAATTCTGACCCCGATATCAAAAAGTCAACCCTTCGGTCAAACTTTTCATAAATTCGACTTTTGCCATTTCAAGCCTAATTCTACTACAAATCTCCAAATAATTTTTCGGACACGCTCATAAGTCCAAAATCACTATAAGGAGCTATTGGAATTATCAGAATTCGAATCCGAGGTCATTTACAAATAAGTTCACATCCGGTCAACTTTTCTAACTTAAATTTTCAATTATGAGACTAAGTGTCTCGTTTCACTCCGAATTCCTTTTGGACCCGAACCAACTAATCTGGTAAGTTATAAAATGAATGTAAGGCATAAATCGAGCAACAAATGGGAGAAATAGGTTATAATACTCAAAACGACCGGTCGAGTCGTTACATTCTCCCCCTCTTAAACAAACGTTTGTCCTGAACGGGTTTAGAATCATACCTGGAGTCTCAAATAGGTGTGGATATTTGCTCCGCATCTCCTGTTCAATCTCCCAAGTAGCTTCTCCGACTGGCTGGCCTCTCCATTGTACCTTCACTGATGCTATGCTCTTTAACCTCAACTTCCAAACTTGCCGGTCTAAAATCACCACCGGCTCCACATCATAAGTCAAATTACCGTCCAGTTGTACTGTACTGAAATCTAGAATAAGAGACGGATCCCCGACGTACTTTCGGAGCATGGATACATGGAACACTGGATGAACACCTGATAGACTAAGTGGCAAAGCAAGTTCATAAGCCACCTCTCCAATCTTCTTAAGTATCTCAAAAGGCCCAATATACCGAGGGCTCAACTTGCCCTTCTTACCGAACCTCAACACACCCTTCATGGGTGAAATCTTGAGTAGAATCTTCTCCCCAACCATGTAAATCACATCACAAACCTTCTTGTCGTCATAACTCTTCTGTTTAGACTGCGTCGTGTGAAGCCGTTCCTGAATCACTTTGACCTTCTCTAAAGCATCCTGAACCAAGTCAGTACCCAATATCCTAGCCTCACCTGTCTCAAACCAACCCATCGGGGACCGGTACCGCCTCCCATACAAAGCCTCATACAAAGTCATCTGAATGTTTGACTGGTAGCTATTATTATAAGCAAACTCCATGAGTGACAGAAATTAATCCCAAGAACCCCCAAAATTATTGACACGAGCGCGTAGCATATCCTCCAATATCTGAATAGTGCGCTCGGACTGTCCGTCCGTCTGAGGGTGAAAGGTTGTACTCAACTGAACCTATGTTCCCAATTCTCGCTGCACTGCTCTCCTAAACTGTGATGTAAACTGCGTGCCCTGATCTGAAATGATGGACACTGGCACACCGTGTAGGCGAACAATCTAGAAAATATAAATCCCAGCCAACCGCTATGAAGAATAATTAGTACCAATTGGAATAAAATGTGTAGATTTGGTCAACTGATCTACTATCACCCAAACAGCATCAAACTTTCTCAAAGTCCGTGGAAGCCCAACTACGAAATCCATAGTAATACGCTCTCATTTCCACTCCGAAATTTCAAGTCTCTGAAGAAATCCTCCCAGCCTATGATGTTTATATTTCACATGTTGACAATTTAAACACCGAGCTACAAATCCAACTATATCTTTCTTCATTCGCCTCCACCAATAGTGTTGCCTCAAATCCTGATACATCTTCGCGGTACCTGTATGAATGGAGTACCGCGAATTGTGAGCTTCCTGGAGAATCAACTCACGCAAACCATCTACATTAGGCACACATAGCCTCCCCTGAATCTGTAATACACCGTCATCTCCAATAGTGACTTCCTTGGCATCACTATGCTGAATTGTGTCCTTAAGGACAAGCAGATGTGGATCATCATACTGGCACTCTATGATGCGATCATATAAAGAAGACCGAGAAACCACACAAGCCAAAACTCGATTCGGCTCCGAAACATCCAATCTAACAAACTGGTTAGCTAAGCCCTGAACATCCAAGGCTAAAGGCCTCTCTACTACCGGTAAGTATGCTAAGCTGCCCAAACTCTCCGCCGTACGACTCAGGGCATCGGCCATTACATTGGCCTTTCCGGGATGATAGAGAATGGTAATGTCATAATCCTTAAGCAACTCCAACCACCTTCGTTGCCGCAAATTAAGATCTTTTTATTTAAACAGATGATGTAGACTCCGGTGATCGGTATAAACCTCACAATGGACATCGTACAAATAGTACCGCCAAATCTTCAAGGCATGAACAATAGCTGCTAACTCAAGGTCGTGGACTGGATAATTCTTCTCATGTACCTTTAATTGTCTGGATACATAGGCAATCACCCTACCGACATGCATCAGCACTGCGCCGAGATCAATACGTTATGCGTCACAATACACAGTATAAGACTTTGAACCTGTAGGCAACACTAATACTGGAGCTGTAGTCAAAGCTGTTTTGAGCTTCTGAAAGCTCTCTTCACATTCATTCGACCATCTAAACGGAATACCTTTCTGGGTCAATTTAGTCATAGGCAATCAATAGACGAGAAACCCTCTACGAAGTGACGATAATAACCGGCCAAGCCGAGAAAACTCCGAATCTAAGTAACTGAAGATGGCCTGGGCCAACTCTGAACTGCCTCTATTTTCTTCGGATCCACCTTAATTCCTTCACTGGACACTATGTGTCCCAAGAATGCTACAGAACTAAGCCAGAACTCACACTTAGAGAATTTGGCATAAAGTCTTTCCTCTCTCAATCTTTGTAATACAATACCCAAGTGTTGTGCATGCTCCTCCTGGATACGTGAGTACACCAGGATATCATCAATAAATACTAAGATAAATGAATCAAGATATCGATGGAATACACTATTCATCAAGTGCATAAATGTTGTTGGGGCATTGGTTAGCCCAAAATACATCACAAGAAATTCATAGTGGCCATAACGAGTTTTGAATATCGTCTTTAGAATATCCAAATCCCGAATTTTCAACCGGTGATACCCAGATCTCAAATCAATTTTGGAGATCACCCTCGCTCCCTGAAACTGGTCAAATAAGTCATCAATACGCGGAAAGGGATATTTATTCTTGATTGTAACTTTGTCCAGCTGCCTATAATCAATGCACATCCGCATAGTACTATCTTTCTTTTTCACAAACAGAACTGTTGCACCCCAAGGTGACACACTAGGCATAATAAACCCATTTTCAAGGAGTTCATGAAGTTGCTCTTTTAATTCTTTTAATGAGTTGGTGCCATATAATACGGAGGAATAAAAATGGACCGAATGCCTTGCACCAAGTCAATACCGAAATCAATATCCCTATCGGGTGGCATACCCAGCAGGTCTGCAGGAAATACATCTAGAAAGTCTCGCACGACCGGTACTAAATCAATAATATGAGTATCAGCATCAACATCTCTCACAAAGGCCAAATATACATCCCTTTACAACCATACGTTGGGCCTTCAAATAAGAAATTACCCTGCTAGGAACAAAATCTAGAACACCTCTCCATTCAACCTTTGGCAACCTCGGTATCGTCAACGTCACGATTTTTGCGTGACAATCCAGAATAGTATGACATGGAGACAGCCAATCCATACCCAAGATTACATCAAAAATTAACCATACCAAGTAATAAGAGATCAACTTTAGTCTCCAGTTCCCCAATAGTTACCACACACGACTGATACACACGGTCCACAGTAATAATATCGCCCACCGGTCTAGATACACAAAATTGTGAAATTAAGAGCTCACAGGGCATATCCAGATAATGAGCAAAATACGATGATACATATGAATAAGTGGAACCAGGGTCAAATAATATAGAAGCTTCCCTGTGGCACACTGAAACAATACATGTGATCACTGCATCTGAAGCAACAACATCTGGCCTGGCAGGAAAAACATAGAATCGGGCATGACCGCCACCTGATCGGCCTCCCCCTCTTGGGAAACCCCTAGCTGCCTGACCCCTACCCCGAACTAGCTGGGCGGGTAGTGTAACTGCTGGTGCTGGTGCCGTTGGTCGAGAACTCTACTGTAGAGCCCCACTCAACAGCCTAGGACAATCTCTCTTGAAATGACCCAATTCTCCACACTCAAAACAACCCCTCCTCTGACGGAACTACTGCTCCTGATAACCCGAAGAATTACCTGTAGAAGCCTGAGCGGACGAGGCATGATGAGAACTCTGCACTGGTAGTGCACTGAATGAAAACTGGCCTGAGTGAGCATTGTAATAACCGTGGCTAGCTGATGCACCACGATGAGTTGGACGACTCGTCTGAGCGTGTATGTAAGAATGACTCCTACCGCGGTAAAACTGACCCCTAAAGGAACACCGCTGAAATCACCTGAACCACGAGGCCTCTTAGACTCCCTCTCAACCCGCTAATGGCTGTGAATCATCTCAATCTGTCGAGAAATGTTGACAACCTCGTCGAAAGTAGCACCAGACACTCTCTCTCTAGTTATAAGTAATCACAGCTGAAAAGGGAGGCCATCTATGAACCTTCTGATCCTCTCTCTGTCTGTGGGAATCAGCCAGATAGCATGACGGGCCAACTCTGAAAATCTCATCTTATACTATGTCATGGACATATCACCTTGACGAAGTTGCTCGAACTGTTTGCGCAGTTCCTCTCTGCGGGACTGAGGCACGAACTTCTCCAGGAATAGACCGGAGAACTGCTGGCAGGTAAGGGGTGTTGCGCCGACCGGCCTACGCCTCTCATAAGCCTCCCACCATCTGAAGACAGACCCAGAAAACTGAAAAGTAGTGAACGAGCCCCCACTAGTCTCCAGAATACCAGTTATCTGAAACGTCCGTTGACACTTATCCAGAAAACCCTGAGCATCCTCTGACTCAGCACTGCTGAATGGTGGAGGTCGAAGCCTCTCAAATCTCTCAAGTCTCCTCTGCTCATCATCTGCCATAACAGGAACTACCGGGGCCTGAGCAGCTGCAACCGGTTGGGCTGGTAGTGCCCCCGGTATATGAAGTCCATGTACTACCTGGTCTGGAGTACGGGCTACAGGGGTATGAGTACCTCTCCCAGCCTGAGAAGTGGCAGGTGCGGCCTGAGCCGAAACCACCTGAGCAAGACCAGTGCAAACTGTCAATATCTAGGCCAAAGTCTCCTGAAGGCCTGGAATCTCGATGTGCACAACTAGTGCCTGAGTTGGTCCTGTCGGCTCAGCTATATGTGGAATTTTCTCCTGAGCTGGAGAAACTGGTGGTACTACAGGTGTTGTTCCAACTGTGGCACAAGATACACATTGACCTCTACCTCGGCCACGGCCTCTACCACGGCCCCGACCTCTCACGGCCCTAACTGGTGGCATTGGTGGTTGACCGTTTGATCCGGTAGTACGTGTTCTCACCATCTATGAGAGAATAGAATAACAGAAATTTAGTTTCTGGAATCAACAAATTCGCACGACAGAATACAAGAAAGTGAAATTTTCCTAAGGGTTCTGTAGCCTCTCAAAGATACGTACAGACGTCTCCATACCGATCCGCAAGACTGTACAAAACCTTCTCATGACTCGTGAGACCTATGTAACCTAGGATTTGATACCGAATTATCACGAACCAAAATCCCACCAGTCGTAATGGCGCCTATCTCAATACTAGGCAATCCGACAATCTTAATAAACCACGTATTCTTTTAAATTTGAAAAGAGAATGATTAAATTCAGCTGAAGAAATCTCACAAGTATAAATATAAATACTCCCAAAACCTGGTGTCACTAAGTACATGAGCATCTAATATGATTACAAGTCTGAAAAATATGGTCTATGACAGTCTGAGACCAAATACAGTAAACAGGGAGATAGGGAAGGAGAGACAAGGTCTGCGAAATATGGAAACTACCTCAGAATCTCTGAAAACATCAACTGCCCGAAAGAATCAACACCCGCTATGTCCGGGAACACCTGGATTTGCACACGAAGTGCAGGGTGTAGTATGAGTACAACCAACTCAGTAAGTAACAATAATAAATAAGGAACTGAAGATAGTGACGAGCTACACAGTTTTAGTTTATTTTCAATGATTCCAGTAAAGAATAGACATACTTTCAAATCTAGCATTTTAAGTCAAATCAATTCTATGCAGTTCAAGTTCATGTATTCCGGATAGAAAACCTTTCAGAAAATTTCACAACAATGACAGATAACAACTAAGTGCAACAGCAAATGAAAAGCAAGTACAACCTCTCAGGACAACAATCACTCACTGAGCTCCTAGTCCTCAGCATTCACACTCAATGGATACTCGCGTTCACTGGGGTTGTACAGACTTCGGAGGGGTTCCTACAGCCCAAGTGCCATAATCTGCACGGACAGCTCACGTGTTATAATATCCTGCACGGACAACTCATGTGCCATAGTTTCCTTACCTTACCGACAGGCCCTTGGCCTTACTCAGTCCTCAACCTCTCTAGTCTCTTGGCTCTCAGAAATCACAAAGATCATCCCAAACAAAGATAACATAGTGTATCAACAAAATCAAGAATGGCTGAGGTATGATACGTAAGTAAAATCATGACTGAGTATAAGACAACATTTAGCAAATAATTCAATAAGTATGCGACCTCTGCGGGTCCCAACATTACTATCACATAGCCTAAGCATGATTTCTAACATGATTTACAGTCAAATTTCTTCAATACATAGAGAGCATCTAGCTAACAACAAGTTATTCAACTTTACAGTTTCATGAGACAGACCAAGTCACAATCCCCTCGGTGCACGCCCACACGCCCGTCACCTAATATGTGCGTCACCTCCAAAATAATCACATAATACAAAAATCCGGGGTTTTATACCCTTAGGACCAGATTTATAACTGTTACTTACCTCAAACCGTGAAATTCTTATTTCGCTAAGCTTTTGCCTCGTGAATTGGTCTTCAAACGCCTCGAATCTAGCCACAAATAATTCGATTCAGTCAATAAAATTTATAAGAATTAATTCCATAAGAAAATACTAATTTTCCATAATAATCTGAAGTTTAGCTAAAAAATCGACCATGGGGCCCACATCTTGGAATCCGGCGAAACTCACAAAATCCGACAACCCATTCAATTACGAGTCCAACCATACCAATTTCACTCAAATCCGACTCCGAATCGACACCGAAATCTCAAAAATTTGTTTCTATGAGATTTTATAATTATACCAAATTTTATTCTCAAAACACTAATTAAATGGTGAAAACAAATGATGAATTCGGGTAATCTGACCATAATTGAGTTAAGAACACTTACCCCCGTATTTTCTCTGAAAATCTCCCAAAAATCGCCTCTCCCCGAGCTCCAATTTGACAAAAATGGAAAATGGGACGAAGTCCCCTGCTTTATAACCTACAGTTCTGTCCAGGCCCTCGGCCTTCGGTTTTCCAGCAAAATAAAAATTACAGCAGCTGTTTAAGTCCACCTTTTGATCTGTTAACCATCCGAAATCTTTCGGACACATATCATATATGAATTTCAATCATAAAACACGCTACGGACCTGTTCGCGCACTCAAAACATTGAAAAGAGGTCATCTTGACCCGATATTGACCATGGTCAAACTCCCAAATTTCTTAATCTTACTAGTCTCTCAACCAATGATCCAAAATAAAATTACACCCAAGCCCCTCGGGACCCGTCAAATCATACAAACAAGTCCTAAAATATCATACGGACATAGTCAAAATCTCAAATCATATCAAACAATGCTAAAACCTGAATCATACCCCAATTCAAGCTTAAGGAACTTAAGAATTTCCAACTTCTATATTCGATGTCGAAACCTACAAATCAATTCCGATTGACCTCAAATTTTGCACACAAGTTATAAATGACATAACAAAGCTATAAAAAATTTCAGAACTGAATTCTGACTCCGATATCAAAAAGTCAACCTCCCGGTCAAACTTCCCATAAATTCGGCTTTTGTTATTTTAAGCCTAATTCTACTACGGACCTCCAAATAATTTGCCGGACACGCTCATAAGTCCAAAATTACCATACGGAGCTATTGGAATTATCAGAATTCGAATCCGAGGTCGTTTACACATAAGTTTACATCTGGTCAACTTTTCTAGCTTAATTTTTTAATTATGAGACTAAGTGTCTCGTTTCACTCTGAATTCCTTCCAGACCCAAACCAACTAATTCGGTAAGTCATAAAATGACCGTAAGACATAAATTGAGCAGTAAATGAGGGAATGGGATTATAATACTCAAAACGACCGTCGAGTCGTTACATGACAGTTCAGTCTTGAAGAGAAGGTAACGAATATTGGACAGCATAGTTGTTTCAAATATTTCGATGAATGTTATACCTGCTCGATAATTCCTGAGAAGGTTGCGCATTTCAGAAGGCGCATTGTATTTTGACTTACGGATGTTCGTCATTATTGCAGTACTCACCTAGTTGATAGACTGCCGATATTTAAATTATTACTGTGGCACGGAAGAACTATGAAAGTATTCCTTATGGGATTATCGTGAATGGAAGATTTGTTAGTCATTCTAGTGCTGGAGTTGGGATCAGTTACGGTGATTCGTGTGTTCGATGAATTTGGAGACTGAGAGTTCTCAGAAGTATATTGTTTCGGGTTGCGTCCTATTTGAGGTGAGTATTTTATTTTAACTTAGTGGAGGCACTAGTTGCGTTAATTATTTGTGATAGCTACGCATTATAAGTGTGCATATATGTGAGGTTTGAGCCAATGTGCGGGTATTGGGGTAGGTATTTATACTCGAAAGAATGCTTAGGCTACGATATGTATAGAGTTGGCTGTTAAGAGTAAAGTTATAACGTTTCTCGTATTCTTACCTTTGTTGAGAACTATCTAGGCTACACTTGAGGTTACAAAGAGGCTAATTCCCTGAATAAATGAGGTAGTTACTATTTCTGCGTTAAATTGCCGATTTGAAGTGTGATAGCAGACTTTGCACATGCTTACACTATGACGTGTTATTTATACCAGTCCAGGAGCATGAGAATCTTATTTCATTATCATATACAAGTGTACTTGCTTAATTTCTCCTGTATGATATGCTGGGACTGGAGGCCTGTGACCATGCCGGGCGATTCATATTATTGGCACGTGAGTTGTCTATGCCGTGTGTAGGAATTTTATTTCTATAATAATTTAGATGATTCATTAAATTCTTTCCTCTACAATTATGCACATGCGCCTACGGTTATCCTCTTCATGAAATTTGAGGAGTTGGTTGTACCATTATGGTTGTGGTGGTGCTTGTTGAACTTGCAATATGGTTCTCTTCCTTGAGACATCTCCCATATTTGGGTACACGAATTATGCAGTGGTAGCTGGAGTTATATTGATGTGGCGTGTCTATGGGATAGTTGTGTTTAATAATATAAGGCCATTAGACCTAGAATGGGTACTATCAAGTTTGATTACGGTATATTCGGGAGTATAATATTGAAAGTCGGCTTAGGAAGTGATTATAGTTATAGTTGGGGTAAGAGAGCTCCATGACTTGTTGATCTGATAAGGGGTCATGAGATTTCCGCGTGTTTCTTTCATTATCATAAGTGTACGAAGGTTTTGGAACGAGGTTTTGTTTGATATGGGGTTTAATATCAGTACCGGGTTGGTTTTGGAGTAGTTACTATGATCGGAAATGGTGCTACGAGCATGCAAGTGGTGTAGTATGTTATGTGATTGTATCCGTGGTTATGGTTATGGCTCGATGCAGCTTGTTCAGACTTATACAGTGTATAAATATGAGATTCGGGTCTTGTAAGAAATTCAGAATGTTGGGAATTGAATTCCAACGGTTTTACGGATTAAGGTTAAAGTAATGATCTTCAATTGTGTTGTGTTGTCAGGCCTATATGGAATAGGGTGACGTGGGATCACCCCCCGGGCATGTGCTTCGTAAGGTGGAATAGTGATTCGATGGCTTGAAAACAACTCTTGGCACGTTCGAGGACGAACGTATGTTTTAAGTGGGGGAGAATGTAACGACCCGACCGGTCGTTTTGGGCATTTATGCTCCTTTCTACTATTTGAAGTCTTGAATACCTTCATACGATGCATTATGACTTGTGTGAATTGTCGGTTTTGATTTTCAGGTATTTCGGAGTAAGTTTGGAAGAATAAAATCCAAGGCTTTAAAGCATAGGTTAAAATAGTGACTTGATGTCGACTTATATGTAAACGACCCTGGAATAGAGTTTTGATGATTCCAATAGCTCTGTATGGTGATTTTGGACTTAGGAGCGTGTCCGAAAAATTATTTGGAAGCACACAGCTAAATTAGGCTTGAAATGGCTAAAATAGAAATTTAAGTTTGGAAGTTTGACTGGGGAGTTGACTTTTTGATATTGGGGTCAAAATCCGATTCTGAAAATTGGAATAGGTCTGTTATGTCATTTATGACTTGTGTGCAAAATTTGAGGTCAATCGGACTTGATTCGATAGGTTTCGGCATCGAATGTAGAAGTTGGAATTTCTTAGTTTCATTAAGCTTGAATTGGGGAATGATTCGTGGTTTTAGCATTGTTTGATGTGATTTGAGGCTTCGACTAAGTTCGTATGATGTTTTAGGACTTCTTGGTATATTTGGTTGAGGTCCCGAGGGGCTCCTCGGGTGAGTTTTGGGGTAGTTTTGGACCATTTCTAGGCCATTTTTAATTGCTGGTTTCTGTCTATAGAGGTGTGCATCGTGATCGTGAACATTTGGTCGCGTTCGCGAAGAGCAAACAGCAGTTTGGGGCCTTGTGAATCACGATCGGGGAAGCTCTTTCGCGATCTCATAGAACAAAATATCTATTGCACTAACCCGATTTTGGAAGATTATATCTCGCAATCCATAAGGAATTTAGAGATGATCCAAAAATAAAAGTTGTAGTGCTTGATGTCTAGTTTTCAGAAAGGTAAACCATTTGTTATTTGGAGTTTTTTACAAAAAGTTATGACCATTAAACTAGAGGTTGTCTCAAAGAGTTGAGGAGTTTGTTCTTCGCGATCGCGAGTGATTTTCCGCGATCGCGAAGGGCAAATTTTAGGCTGAAAATTTTTGTGCTTCGCGATCGCGAAACATTTTCCGCGATCGCGTAGAGTAAATGCCTGGACATAAGCTATATTTTGAAGTTTCGACCATTTTAACACATTTGGAGCTATGAAGCTCGGATTGAAGCGATTTTTGTGGCGATTTTCACCATATGGATTGGGGTAAGTGATTCTAACTCAGTTTTGGTTAAATTATACGAATCTATTATTGTTTTTATTAACATATTAATGTTTTGGGTTGCAAATACTAGAAAATTTTATAAACTTTAATTTGAAGATTTGAGGGTCGAGATGATGTCGGATATTGATAAAATTGGTATGGTTGGACTCGTGGTTGAATGGGCGTTCATATTTTGTAATTTTTATCGGGTTCCGAGACGTGGGACCCACATGCGATTTTTGAGTTAATTTTGGATTTTTATTAGAAAATTAGTATTTCATTATAGAATTAATTACAATAATTGGTATTGACTGAATCGAATTAATTGTAGCTAGATTCGAGCCGTTTAGAAGTTGATATGCGCAGAATGGAATTTCTGGAGCAGTGTTTAGCTTGCTCGACATTGGATTCGTCTTGTTCAAGGTAAGTAACTCTTATAATCTTAGAGTTGAGGGTATGAACCTTGAATATACGTATTATGTGAATTGTTTGGAGGTGACGCACATGCTAGGTGACGGGCGTGTGGGCGGGCACTATAGAAATTGTGACATAATTGGTTCTGTGAAATTTTGTAGTCAAATAATCTTGGCATTTTTTATGTAGTTTTATGTGTTAAAGAAATTGAGTTGAGAATCATATTAAAAATCATGTTGAGTCTATGTGCCAGTATTATTGAGACCCACAGAGGTCATATTGTTGTTGAATTATTTGTTTAAAATGAAAATTTCATACTCAGTCATGTTCATTCATTTCATATCATCTCTCTGTCTCTGTTGCTATTCATTGATTCATCATATCATCATTTTGGGCTAGTTTCATGACATTGTGAGCCCGGGAGACTGGAGAGATTCATGACTGAGTGAGGCCGAGGGCCTGATTGTGAGGATAATTATGGGATTGGGTTGCACGCCGCAGCAGGCCAGATTGGTTTATTATAGCACGTGAGTTGTCCGTGCGAATCCAGATATTATACCATAGCACGTGAGTTGTCCGTGCGGATCCAGCTATT
Source organism: Nicotiana otophora (assembly GCA_000715115.1). Taxonomy (NCBI): domain Eukaryota; kingdom Viridiplantae; phylum Streptophyta; class Magnoliopsida; order Solanales; family Solanaceae; genus Nicotiana; species Nicotiana otophora. Next base: position 33,087 of record AWOL01S0033789.1, read on the forward strand.
GATACAACAACACGTGAGTTGTCCATACATCACGTGAGTTATCCGTGCAGATTATAGCGCCTGGGCTGAAGGAGCTCCTCCGGAGTCTGTACATGCCCCCAGTGAGCGCAGGTACCTACTGAGTGCGAGTGCCGAGCGATTGGGAGGACTGAGTGAGTGGGAGGACTGGGTGAAATGATACTCTGAGAGTATGCATATAGTTTTATTACTGAGTGCATCGCATTGACATGCACATATGGCATACAGGCATAGAGATGCATTTTCCTCATGTTGTACGGTATCACGTCATTCATGATTTCTTACACATATTGGCATATGGGCATAGTGATGCATTTTTTCACTGGCTATCTGGAAAGAAAATGAAATATCTTAATTATTATTGAAAGAATTTTTGGAAAAATTACTGTTTTCAAACTTATTCATATTTTGGAAACTTCGGTAACGATTTGGGTTTTCACTTATGTAATTGGAAGGCAGAACTATTTTCAGAAATCATGATTAAGCTGAATATTTTATCTCTGAGTTACTTCTTTTGTTACTTGCTTTATGTTGTTATGAACTGTTGTTGGTTATTGATGTTGTTGTGATCGACGGGAGCTGGATTTGAAGACGTGCCTGCGTTCTGATTGTAGCTGCCTCGCTTGGCGTTGGAAGGCTTGTCAGGACGCCATGAGGCGCGTCCAAGGGGCCATGGGGCATGGCTGGAAAGCCGCCCATGATAGACCTAGTGATCCTAAAACTTCGTTGGCATATTTATTTTCCCCGATAAATGCTACTTATTTCTTTTGGAAAATGTAGGATATTATGATTTAAAGGTCATTTGCCAAGAATTCTACAATGATCGGCAGAAAGCAGTACGTGTAAGAGTGGGTGATTTGCTACCTTCTACTAACGATCGGTATGATGAGCAAATAGTAATTTGCTACCTTCTACTAACGACCGGTATGAGGAGCAAATAGTAATTAATGGTTCGGGGCTTGGGGCTTGCTAAATTTGACGTGCAGCAATCAGCATTGTCTATTGCCATGTTGGTCGGGGTTCTGATATTGTGTATTGATGCTTAGAAATTTTTGTAGTTTTTGTAATTTATTATGGTTCTAATATTCTGTATTGATGCTTATAAATATTTGTACCGACTCCATTCACTTTTATTTAACTACTAGTGTATTAAAAATATATTTTTATTTTTACTTGTCTATTTTAACAAATCAAGAGAAAAACAATCTTCTTTTCATGTTTTACCCTTATCAATAACTATTTATTTCCCAAATCATTTCCCAACACTTTTTGAAATACTATCAATATTATGGTTAAACTATAAAATACATACTTCATTTATTTCTTCTTAAAAAAATGGACAATTAAAAATAAAATGAGAAAGTAATTCTTTAATTTTGTCGGAAAAGAATAGGATTATTGAAACTCAACTAACGCGCGCCTCTAACTGCCTCAAGCTAACTGCCTCTTCCACTTTCTTGATTCATGGAAGAGGCGCATCGATTTCTTTATATACTAGTGTATTTTGTAATCTACTAATCCCGCAAGCGCAAGCGCTCATAAATCATAATCAACTATATTTGATTCATTTTGTCATCATCTACTACACCGTCCCCCTTCACCGTCCTCCTCCCTTGATTCTTCAACAATACTTGTCATCATCTACTACACCGTCCCCCTCCACCCTCCTCCTCCCTTGATTCTTTCTTGATCAGCAAAATGGCCCATAGCGATCAATTAATGCGACTGATTCTTGATCATTTAAGGTCTATGGAGAATTCTTGAGTGTATAATGATAGAACCTTTGATTCTGATGATTTAAAGGAGGTTGTTGGAGTCGACACCATGCGAGGCTGCTGGGTGTTCAAAGCGAAACTTGTGCCTTTTGCAAGTTCTTCGTCTGTAGCAGTGCGTAATGCCGACGACCTTTATTTATCTGTCAAGATAATTAACCATGAGAATAAGACTCAAGAAGAAGATCTCCGTCGTGCACTTAGCAAGGACGTATTAACAAAACTTGTGGCCTAAAGCCAAATTTTAATAAGGAGCATTTTTTTTCTTTATTCCTATAGTATAGTTATCTTACAAAAAATAGTATGTTGGTTTATTTTCTTCGTTCTTTATGCCTATAGTGTAGCTATCTTATAAAATATAATATTATATTCACATTATTAAGAAAATTCATGTTAATAAGATTTTAGAACGTATTCACAACCTAAGATCTTACTGTGTAAAATGTTATTTACCATATGAAGATTTGAGTATCTTATTCAAATTTCTATAATATTTCTATTGTTAAAAAGTAAACAGTTTTTCTTTCTACTTTTATAAAGACTTTTTAGTTTTTTTTTTATAAATTTTAATATTTTCTAAGTGAAAATAAGATAAAAAATTCACAACTCCCCTTGAGCCCGCCCTTGGCGCTAAGATCGCATGATCATTTGATTAAGGAATCACCCGAATCTTATTTTTGCTAGCGACAGTTTTGTGCAAGTGAACCGTAGGAACTCTAAAAATTTCTATTACATTACAATGCCATATAGTTCTGAAGGATTATTGCGTCATATTCTTGAGACAAGATATCCAAATGGCCTCCCGGAAAACATTTTTACATTGCATTGTATAGTCACCCTTGTATGGGTCAAAATCTGATCTAAAATATTTATGGTAATGCAATAGTAAGGAAAAAGTCAGCCGAGATCAACCAGGGAGTAGTGATATTCAAGACGAGGACAATATCAGCGGCCACAGTCGACCTCCAACAATAGAGCGACAACGTCTAATTTTCGAAATATAATTTTAAAGAGAATATTATCTTTAAAGTTATAGTGGCCATTGATACCGTTGGAGTTTGGTTGGGGTCATCTTTCCCATAAATAGGAAAGAAAAATAAGAGAATGGGATATACGAATACGAAAAAATTCATTCTCTCCTTCTCTCTTTAAAAACGACAAAATAATCTCTAATCAAGAGATTGGCCATTGTTTTCACTAGATACGATAACTGCTAATACAGATCCTAGATCTGCCTATTATTTGTGATTCTCAAAAAAATTATTTTTATTCAATCTGTCTTTTATTGGGTGAATCATTCCCCGTACCTGTTTAAGTATCATTTATTGGTATTTATAGTCATTTACATCCTATCCGCATTCTTGAAGTTCGCATATGAAGATATTATCATTAACTAGATTTAACCTGTTATTACGTAAATTAATTAGCTCAACCGAAAATTATATTTTTGGTCGAACAATTTGGCGCCGTCTGTGGCAATTTTCTAGTTAATCTTTTTAGTTTCTTTTAGATCTACAACCGACACCGATTACTAAATTAAAAAAAAAATGTTTTCTCTCTGCATATATAGATCTAATATGGCAGATAACAGAGAAGAAAGAATGAGAATGATGAGCAACATCTCAACCAATCTCATAAGCATCATCTAAGAGGACTCAGAAGCAGTGGACGAGGACGAAACGCCCGGTGTCTCCCCCCAAGCGAGGAGGGTCACTCCTTCCCCACCACAGCATCACAAAATCCCTTGGAAATACAGCCTCAACATTCGCAGTATAGGAGACGCCACCAGCAATAAAGAAGCTCCTTGAAGCCTGGCTAACTTATACACTAACTAGCGTCCTTCACAAGCCCGTTTAGGACGCGGTCGCAGTATATACGAGAACCCGTGCTACACCACCACTGGACGAGAAACATGATCAACCTCCTTCACCTATGACGACAAGTATTACTCATAATGTTGTTAACAATGCAGGCAACGCCACTCTCACAACCATTCTGAAAAGAATGGAGGAAATGGAAAACGAGAACAAGGCACTTCGGGACCAAATGAGATAATACTAAGAAAGGGTCGATAAAATACCGGGCGCTCCTAAGTTATTGCCGAAGAGAGATGTCGGTCGGTTCGTCGAGTAACCGTATAGTGATAGCGCTGCCCCACATGCTATACCAAAGACCTTTAAAATGCCGCCTTATCTGAAAATATACGATGGCACAACCGATCCCGAGGATCATGTAACCCATTACCTCACTGTCGTGAAAGGCAATGACCTCACCAAAGAACAAGTATCCTCCATTATGCTAAAGAAATTTGGCGAAACCCTCATGGGAGGTGCATTAACCTGGTACTCGCAACTGTTAGCACGTTCCATCGAAACCTTTGAGGAAATAGCCGATAAGTTCGTGATGGCCCATATCGGGGCCAAGAAGGCTGAGGCAAAAGTGAAAGACATCTTTGCTATCAAACAGTCCCCAGGAGAAGGACTGAGGGACTTCCTCGCCCGTTTTAACCGAGTAAGAATGACTTTGCCCAATGTATCAAAAGGAATGGCTGTAGATGATTTTCACAATGGGCTGAGCAGAAATGGTTCAAGGGCGACAAGAAAATTATTAAGTCGGCTTATAAAATATCCACCCACGACATGGGACGAAATACATAACGCATATTGTACCGAGGTGCGAGCAGATGAAGACGATCTCAATGGGCCAACCCATCGATTGACTTCGCTGCAAGCAGAATCCAGGAAAGATCGAAGAAATGATACTAGAAGAAACCTCATGGCCTCACAATCTAATCGGGAACGACATCTCTCATCGTCAGAACTACCGCTATACCTTCACCCTCGCCATGAAGATGGCTCGCCCAGATCAAGAACGAGGACTCACCGGAATGAAAAAGGTATGCCTCATTTATTATCCACCCATAACTTGTGTGTCATGTACAGAGATAGTCTACGCCTTGGAGAAGCTTGGACCAAAAGTAAAATGGCCATAAAAGATGAGGTCAGACCCGAATACCAGAAAATTAGATGCCCTCTGTGAGTTCCATCAAGAGCGAGGACATAAAACCGAAGATTGCATCGCCTTAAGACAGGAGGTCGTCAAAATGTTACAACATGGTCACCTTAAAGAATTATTGAGCGATCGGGAAAGAACCAACTTTGCCAGAGGACGAGAATAGCCTCAAGGAACATCGAAACCTCCCTCGCCGGCCCGCATCAATCATATGATCATAGGTGGCGAGGACGACGCCTCTATCAATAGTGTGAAGTTCACCACGACTCACAAGCTCAAATGACCGCTCACCCACGAATGATACGATGAAGTCAAAGAGAGTATCATATTCGATAAATCAGATATCGACGGTTTGGTTTTCCCTCACTTTGATGCCCTTGTTATAACCTTACGAATTTTAGATACTGACGTAAGGCGGATTATGGTAGATGACGGGAGTGGCGCGTGCAACATCCACTATCGAGTACTCGCACAACTGAAACTTGAGAACAGGATAATGCCATGTTGCATCACCCTAATAGGTTTTAACAATGCAGTTGAGCGAACCTCCGGCGAGATCACACTCTATGTCTTGGTAGGTGGCATCACTTTGGAAACTACATTCCATATCATGGATCAGGACACGGCTTGCAACGCCATAATAGGGCGACCATGGATACACATCATGAAAGTTATACCATCCAGTTTGTTCCAAGTAATCAAATTCCCGACTCCATAGGGGATATTCAACATACGAAAAGAGCAATGCACATCCCAATAATGCTATCGCATCGCCCTAGATTGAACGGCCACCCAACAAGCGAGAGATAGAGAGAAAGAAGCATAACAATCAACATGGTTGATATCGATAAGAGATAACAACAAGGACGTCATCGGAGACCCCGACACGGTCAAAGCCGCAGGATCGACAATAGAGGACCTCGACCCCATCCAACTAGACAGCAACGATCACATCAAGAAAGCCTATATCGACTGCAAACTTCAAAAACAGGGTAAGTTTCTTGAATTTTTAACTGCTAATGCAGACTTGTTTGCTTTTAGCCATGCAGATATACCAGGTATCCCTAAGGAGATCGCCACGTACAAATTAAATGTCAATCCACTCTACCCCTCGGTGAGGCAAGTTCAACGTAAGTTCAACTCCGCAATCAATGACGCAGTGCGCGAAGAAGTGGAAAATTATTGGAAAATGGTTCCGTAAGAGAATCAAAGTACCCCCAATGTGTCGTCAACATAGTCATGGTGAAAAAGAAGAACGACAAGTGGTGGATGTGTGTAGATTTTACCGACCTGAACAAATCTTGCCCCACGGATTCATTTTCATTACCTCATATCTACCAACTCATTGACGTGATAGCCGGGTACGAGCTTCTAAGTTTCTTGGATGCCTACTCGGGTTTTAACCATATCCTTATAGAGGAAGAGGACCAATAAAAGACCACCTTTATCACCCACCAGGGACGTACTGCTACAGGATCATACCTTTCGAATTGAAAAATACGTTGGAAACTTATCAAAGGTTGGTAACAAAGATTTTTAAAGAACAACTCCGAAAAACAATGGAAGTGTACATCGACGACATGCTGGTCAAATCCAAAAGGAAAGAAGATCACATTGACCACTTAAGAGAGGCCTTCGGCATATTCAAACAATACAGCATGAAACTAAACCCTGAACAATGTGCATTCGGTGTGGCCTCAGGGAAGTTCTTGGGCTTCCTAGTATCACAGAGAGGTATCGAGGTCAATCCCGACCAAATCAAGGTCATCGAAGGGATACCAGAGCACTTGACCACCAAAAAACAAGTCCAGAGGTTGACTGGCCGTATCACCGCTCTTTCGAGGTTTATCTCACGGTCCTCCAATATATGCCACACATTCTTCGGCGTACTCAAAAAGGAGAACGGCCTCCAATGGACCCCTTAGTATGTCCAAGCCCTAAAGAAGTTAAAGGTGTATTTGTCCTCGCCAACGTTGATCTCAAAACCATAACTGGAACAACCACTCCTCGTTTATCTCGCAGTGACCGAAGTGGATGTGAGCGCATTCCTAGTCCAAGAAAATAAAGGTACGCAATCTCCTATCTATTACATTAGCAAAACACTAGTCGATCGAAACAAGATACCCCCATCTTGAACAGCTTGCCTTGGCCTTAATCGTAGCTTTACGAAAGCTTAGACCATATTTTCAGTGCCACCCCATCTCGGTCGTCACGACTTTCCCCTTAAGAAGTATTTTGCATAAACCTGATCTATCGGGCAAATTGGCCAAATGAGCCATCGAACTAAGCGAGCATGATATTACATATTGGTCACGAACAGCGATAAAATCACAGGTCGTTATCGACTTCGATGCAAAAATAAGAAGTGAAGTTAAAAAAGAAGTCGTCCACACTTCTTCCCAAACCCAAGACCTCTGGGTCCTGTACACCGACGGTGCGTCTAACGCATTAGGATCTGGGCTGGGACTCGTACTCGAAGTCTCAACAGGTGAAGTAATTCGCCAGTCCATAAGGTGCCCGGACAAGACTAACAACGAGGCTGAGTATGAGGCTGTAATTGCAGGACTGAAACTAGCACTCAAATATGGGGCAAAACGGCTAAGGTTGCGCTGCGATTCTCAGCTCGTGGTGAACCAAGTCACAAAGACTTTCCAAATCAAGGAACAAAGGTTGCAAAAATACTAGACCGAAATCTGCAAACTAATACATGAGTTCGACGAATGTCAGCTTGACCAAATTCCTCGAGCACAGAACATCGAGGCGGACAGCCTCGCCAAATTAGCAGCAGCCACCAAAAACATTGCAACTGGAGACCAAAATGTGGTTCACCTCCTCAATTTGTCGATAGATCAAATCGAGGTAAGAACCATAAACCTGACTTGGGACTGGCACAACTATATTATTACTTATTTGCAAGACGGTATGCTCCCCAACGATAAAAAAAAGACCAAGAAGCTGCGAATGCAAGTGACCAGATATAGCATCATTCACATCGACCTGTATAAAAGGGCATATGGCGCCCCCCGGCGATATGCTTAGGCCCAAATCAGACGTTGCGCATCCTTGGAGAAGTCCATGAAGGCCAGTGCAGAGCTCATTTCGGCAAATCGAGCTTTGGTTAGATGCCTCATACGGGCAGGATACTATTGGCCCACTATGAAAAAAGAGACCGCAAATTTCACAATAAAATGCAAAAAATGCCAGAAGTACACCCCGATGATCCACCAAGAAGGCAAGCACCTCCATTCGGTAACTTCCCCTTGGCCGTTCATTAAATGGGGAATGGATATCGTGGGGCCCTTCCCGGCGGGACGAGGTAACGTACGATTTCTTTTGGTTTTAACTAACTATTTTTCTAAATTGGTAGAAGTAGGAGCATTCGCACAAATACGCAAACAAGAAGTAATCGCTTTCATATGGAAAAACATCGTATGCCGTTTTGGCCTCCCCAAAGAGATCTGTTGCGACAACAGACCATAATTTACAGGAAAAAAGGTCGCTGAGTTCTTTGACAAATGGCACATCAAAAGAATACTTTCAACACCGTATCACCTTGTGGGTAACGGACAAGCGGAATCCTCCAACAAGTCCATACTGAACATCATGAAAAAGAAGCTTGAAAACGCCAAGGACTATGGTCGAAAATATTACCGGAGGTACTCTGGGCCTACCGAACAACGCCAAAGATGAGCACAGGAGAAATGCCATACTCGCTAGTCTATGGGACTGATGCATTAATGTCGGTCGAAGTCGAAGAGCCAAGCCTAAGATAATCCCATGAAAGCGGACCCCAAAATGATGACAGCAGAATGCAGGAACTCGATAAAGTCGAGGAACGAGGAGATATGGCATACGTAAAAATGGTCGCCCAAAAGCAACAAACAGAACGTTATTATAACAACAAGGCAAAAATCAGGCTACTCAAAGTCAGGGACTATGTTCTTAAAGCTAAAACACAAGAAAGCAAAGATCCGCGAGAAGGAAAACTAGGTACAAACTAGGACGGCCCCTACAAAATCACAGCAACAGCGAAAAAGGGGTCATTCCAGCTGGAAACGATGGAAGGAAAGCAACTACCAAACAAGTGGAATATTACACACCTCAAATACTTCAATTTCTAAAGGGATGGTGCCCCCTAAATCATACTCTTTTTTTCTCACTTGAGTTTTATCCCAATTGGGTTTTCTCGAGGAGATTTTTAACAAGACGATGATGGAGACACTTCGTGAGTGAAGTACAAAAAGACGAAATCATGGGTCGACTAATTCATTGCTAGACCTCTCAAAGCCTTTCAAGGATGACCAATGAAGGGACTAGATAAACTGGGACTGCAATACCAGCCAATGCCGGGAAAATGTGTAAATTTCTCCAAGCGTATGAGCAAAATACAAATATATGAAAATTTTCCTATCCTCTCCAAGCGATGGTTACATTCGACCTCGTTCGAATTACCATATTTACGGCCCTCAGCCATCAAATTTATTAAGGTTACGTTTGGCCTCGTTCGAATTAACACCTACATGGCCCTCTGCCATAAAGTTTATTAAGGTTATATTCGACCTCGTTCGAATTAACACCTATACGACCCTCGGTCATAAAATTTATTAAGGTTATATTCGACCTCATTCGAATTAACACCTATACGACCCTCAGCCATAAAATTTATTAAGGTCATATTCGACCTCACTCGAATTAACACCTATACGACCCTCGACCATCAAATTTATTAAGTTTATATTTGACCTCATTTGAATTAACACCTATACGGCCCTCGGCCATAAAATTTATTAAGGTTACATTCGACCTCGTTCGAATTAACGCCCAAACGGCCCTCGGCCATAATATTTGCTAAAGTTACATTCGAGTTTGTTAGAATCAACACCTCTACAGTCCATGACCAAAGCCAAACATAGGCTATACTCGACCTCGTTCGGCCTACTTAAGCAAAGTTATTATGACTAAGACAATAAAGCAACAAAATCAAAGGCTCAGGTACGAGCAACAAAACTAGCATTTCATACTTAGAATATTCTTTTTACAAAGGTTCAAAGAGGCGCCCACAAAAATACATGCACAAATCTGCAACTAAACAAAATGAAGAAAAAATAACTAATCGCCACCTGATCCAGCAACATCATCAGCTTAATCGCCAAAGCCATCTCCATCTATACCTCTGCCACCACCGTCGCCATCGGGATATCCATCCTCATACCAAGCGTCCTCTTCAATCCGATCCACGCCCGCATCTTCCTCATCATCACTGGCCTCTAGTATAGCGGGGTCATAGCCGCAAGCAAATCGAGCTTTACGTGCCTTGACACGAGCATCCTCGAAGACGACCTCTAAGATGGATCCTGCCCTCATCAGGTATCTGAATATATCCAACTGCGCCTCAGCGTGAATCCATTCTTCGTATAAATCTCGAGGGACATCAGGAAACTCATAAACACGAGAAGAAGGTGGTCAAGCCAGCAATTGAGCCTTCTCTGCCTCCAAAGCAATGACTTGATCACTAAGGCCAAAAGCCTCATTTTTCAACTCTCCAATTCGCTCATCAAGCTGCTCTTCTTCGATCCTAGCTGTCTCCAAATCATTCTCCCGTTCGGAACGAAGGACGCGAACGATGATCTCTAAAGCCTCTGCCTTCCTCGCAGCCCCCGACCAAGCAAACTCTGCCTTTTCAAGATTCGCCGCCTTCTTAGAAACCTCACCACTCAAAGTTTTCTCTTTAGATTCACACTCATCGATCTAGGCACGCAATGAGACCACCTGGGCTTGAAGATCGCCGCACTGGGCTTCAACCTCCCTACTGACTTCCAGTTCCTCCTCTTTATCCCTTAGCAGTTAGCACCCCCTCAAGGACACTACATTTTTTGATGACCCTAACCAGCTCGTCATCCTTTTCCTTGAGCTCGTCTCTGAGAGATCGAAAATTTCCACCTTCGCCCAATCGTCTACAGATCTCGCAATACTTACCACGGTACTCGCGATATTTTCTATCCATCTTCTAAAAAATGACCTTTCGCCTCTCCTCTCTTCGGGCACTCTCAATTTCCAAGATGACAATCTAAAAGAAAACAAAAAAGAGAGAAAGTTAAAAATAGAATAGACTTTGAAAGGTAAAATAAGAAGACCGAAAAGCTTACCCTCAGAGTGAGGCCAGCTATACTCCTCGATAAGATAGCATCTTTCAGCTTTTTAAGGGTTTTACCCTCTACATCGGAATAGAGAGGACTAAGGGAAGAGATAACATGCTCTATATTGACCAGCAAGTCTCGATCCATGGGGATCGCAATAGTCCGTGTGGACCCTTCCAACTTTACGTCTAGTCGGATAAACCCTCCCCCATCATCCTTACCTCATCGACATCCACATCGGAGCCTGTCTCATAGCCCTCCTCGACTACACTTTTCCCTTTGATGTCGTCCATGGAAGGACCCTCGGTCGGTCGCAAGGATGATGGCTCATCCCCCCGCAAGTTATCAGCTTCCATCATTACTTAGGGAAGGAACATATCCACTGTGGCCTCAGTCGAAGACGGGATCACAGGCGATAACTCAACGTCAACTTCAGGTTCTATAGTCGCCTTTTTTGGGTACCAAGGATATCCGTCGCCGGATCCACTGTATGGGCAACCCCCTCGCCAACATCTACTGACCTCCTCTTACGGGGAATCAAGTTCCCATCGTTCGACGATGACTCCTCCTCGTCGTCCACAAGATGAAGCAAAGGGGAATAGGATGGTGTGGAAGTAGCAATAGAAGAGCAAACTGAGGCAGATGACCGAGCAAGCCTAGTTGTGGCCACAACAGGAACAGACTCCAAAGAAGCAGCTTTTCTCTTGTGAAACACGGTAGGAGGAGCCTTCGGCCTCGTCGAGGACCCTCGTATTGGAAAAAAGAAACTAAGTTATACAGTGAATCATGACGTTCAAGAAATCATGAGGTCAAAGGAGAAAGAAAAACAACTGACGAACTTACCAGTGAAGGAAAAGGCAGGCCCAAATCTCTTGAGAAAACCCGACCACTCACGAATCCCCACCGTATGAGGCAGAATCCGTCCAACCCAGTCAGAGATGTTCCCAACCAAAGGAGGAGGCACAACCCTAGCTAGACAAGGAAAGGAATATGTTTGAATATTTTTTACAACTACAAACAGATAAATTAAATACATTTCGAAAAAGACATGTACTTACAAGCACAGTTCCAGGTCTCTGGAAAGCCGTTCACGTTGGTGACTACGTCCTCGGTCTTGACAAAGAAGTAGTTGAGCCAAAACTGCCGGTTCGCTTTGTCATCCATCTTCACCACCAAACATTTACCTCCTCGGTGGCGAATATGCAACATCGTCCTCCTGTAGAAGCTAGGGGCGAAGAGATGCATCAGGTGGCAGAGTGAGATCTCGACCCCAGCCAGTTTGGCAAATTTCGGGAGCATCGTGATTCACTTGTAAATATACGAAGAGAGTTGAGCCGGGCAGATACCATAGTAGCGGCAAAACTCCTCCGCCAATGGGAGGAGAGGGAGAGTATAACCGACCTGGAAAGGATAAGCATAAAGCGCACAATATCCTGGATGATGGATTTGCACCACGTCACGTCTTGCCGAGATCAAATCGACATGAAGGGATATTAAATTTTGTTCTATGTTCAGCCAGATCGGCCTCCCCATCACTGACTCAGAGATTTCAGGCTCAGTTTCGGGCGCCTTCGAGAAATCGGACCTCGCCTTCTCACTGTGAGGAACTATTTCCTTTATTATTGGAAAATTCTCTTCTTCAACGCCCACAGAAGCCCTATCGGCGTGATGAGGTACAAGCACCGCCAAAATGGTAGGATCAGTTGGCGTGCTAGAAACGGAAGACACTTTAGTCATATTGATTGAAGGAAGATACACGAACAAAGGAATGTTAGAAACAACAAAAATCAACCAGAACTAGTAGGGAATTTCAAATGATGAAGGAAGGAGAAGATGCATAATATTTTGAGGCAAGAGTTTTCGTAAAGATTGGAACATTACCCACACACCCCTATTTATAACAATTCAGGCACCGGAACCAAGGAATTAATTTTAGCGCCGTAACCAAAGCGGCAGGATCAGTCAAGAGACGCGCGTGAAATGAAGCGACACATTGGAAAACCGCATCATAATGACGTCTGTCACCATGATATCATCTTCGCAGGACACATATGTCACGACCCAAACTAACCCCTGGCGTGATGGCGCCTATCGTGGAACTAGGCAAGCCGACTCATTTCCAAAACAAACATATATTTTTATTTCAAAGATAATTCCAATGTTATTTAACATAAAAACCTTCGTAAAGGAGCTTCAATCAAAATAAAAGTGTGGAAGGAAAAGCCCGACATCGGGGTGTCACTAGTCATGAGCATCTACTACAATCTGTCTAACAATATCAAGACTAACTCAGGCTAGAAAAATAGCTAAATACAACTAGAGGAAGATAAGAGGGAGAAGAGTAGGGGTTGCGATCGCCAAACAGCTACCTTGCTATCTCCAAGAAAATCTGCAACCAGAACAATTAATAACCGCTACCGTATTTAGCTACACCTGAATCTGCACACAAGTTGCAGGGAGTAACGTGAGTACGCCAACTCAATAAGTAACAACAATAAATAAAGACTGAGCAGTAGTGACGAGCAATAAAGCATATAACATTCATATCGGGAAATCTCAGTAAAATATCACATGCTTTTAAAATCGGGATTTGAATCAAACATCTCGTTTAACCCATTTCCAGTAAAAATCATTTAAAGATATTTTTCAATAATTTTCAGACAGAGGAAAAATGCAAAGGTGAGCAAAATGATGAAATCATAAACAGCCCCTCGGGCAAAACATCACTCATATACAACCCCTCGGGCAAATCTCACAGTCACTCGTGCCACTCGGGCATACCTCACAATCACTCTTGCCACTCGGGCATATCTCACAATCACTCATGCCTCCCAGTCATTCAGCACTCGGCACTCGGCACTCAGAACTCGGTACTCGGCACTCGCACTCAGTAGGTACCTGCGCTCACTAGGGGTGTGTACAGACTCCGGAGGGGCTTCTTCAGCCTAAGCGCTATAATCTGCACTGACAACTCAAGTGCTGCACGGACAACTCACGTGCTATAATAATAAAGCATGTTGCAGGCGGGCAGCCCCAATCCACACGCATCCTCATAATCAGGCCCTCGACCGCACTCAGTCATAAACCTCTCAAGCCACTCGGGCATTTCAGTAAAACATGGCATTCGGCCCAAAACTTTTATATGCATCAAAATAGAGTCATAAAACTAAGTTATGCGGTAAACAAGTATAAACATGACTGAGTATAGATTTTCAATCGAAAACAATGAGAGGATAGTAAGAAAAAGCCCCTAAGGGTCCAAACAACATTGGCGCAAGGCCCAAACATGGCATTCAGCCCAATTTACAGAAATTCTTTCTAAAACATATAAGTATCATATAGTTTCAACAAAGTATGCAACTTTATAGTTGCTACGGGACAGACTGGGTCACAATTCCCAACAGTGCCCGCCCACACGCTTGTCACCTAGCATGTGCGTCACTAAAAATAGTAGAATGATATAAAATTTGGGGTTTCGTACCCTCAGGACTAGATTTCCAATCGTTACTTACCTCAAACCGGTCAAATCTCTATCCCGCAATACTCTTGCCTCTAGACTCGGCCTCCAAATACTCCGAATCTATTCACAATCAGTACAATACTATCAATACGCGTTAATGGAATGAATTCCACAAGAAAAGCTACAAAATTAGACCAAAAACCAAAATTGGCTCAAACCCGGCCCCGAGCCCACATCTCAAAATCAGACAAAATTTACAAAACTAGAAAGCTCATTCACTCACGAACCTAACCATACCAAATTCATCAAAATCGGACATCGTTTGATCCTTCAAATCCTTAAATTACTCTCCAAAGCCCTAACCCCTCATTTTTACTAATTACAATGATTAAACAACGAAAAATCACCATATATATGAGTATTAGGGCTCAAGCAACTTATCTCACTGATAGCCCTTGAATCATCCTTCAAATATCACTCCAGAAGCTCCAAACACTGACTTGAAAATGGTGGAAATGAGCCAAATTCGCGAAGGGTTCTATTTATGGTTTCTGCCCAGGTTTTTCGCACCTGCGGAAACTTTCACGCTTCTGCGCCACCGCACCTGCGAAAAAATCCATCGCAGGTGCGGAACTCACTTAGGAGCCCAGCTTCAGCATCTGTGGCCCAAAACCCCGCGCTTGCGAAGGCGCACCTGCGCGTTTCCTCCGCTTCTACGAAGCCTGCCCAGTATCCCCCTTTCCGCATCTGTGCCCCAGGTTTCGCACCTGCGGGCTCGCAGATGCAACCTCCAACTCGCACCTGCGCAACCTGCCTAGCCCAGCATTGCCCGCACCTGCGCACTCCCCACGCGCACTAGCAGCATCGCACCTGCGACTCTTTCTTTCGCAGGTGCAAAAATAGCAGTAGCAGCAGCTTCAGGTGTATTTTTCCATCTTCGACAAATCCGTTAACTACCCGCAATCACCCCAGGCCTTCAGGACCTCAACCAAAAATACCAACAAGTCATATATCAACATACCAACTTAGTCGAACCTTCGAATCACTCAAAACAATATCAAATCATCAAATTACCCTCGGATTCACGCCTAAGAACTTCTAAATTTCCAAATTCTGCAACCGATGCCGAAACCAACCAAACCACGCCCGAATGACCTCAAATTTTGCACACACATCACAAATGACACTACGAACCTACTCCAACTTCCGAAAATCCATTCCAATCCTGATATCAAATTTTTCACTGCCGACCGAAATCGCCAAATTTCTAATTTCGCCAATTCAAACCTAATTCTATCGCGGACCTCCAAATCACATTCTGAACGCACTCCTAAGTCCAAAATCACCTAGCGGAGCTAACGAAACCATCAGAATTCAAATCTGGGATCATTTACACATAGGTCAACATCCGTTGACTTTTCCAACTTAAGTTTCTACTTAAGAGACTAAGTGTCTCAATTCACTCTGAAACCACTCCGGCCCCGAACCAACTAACCCGATATAATATAATATAGCTGAATAATAGAAAAAGAAGTAGAAATGGAGAAAACGGGGCTATAACTCTCGAAACGACCGGCCGGGTCGTTACAACATATCCTGAGGATGTAATTCATAAAGAGGCATGTGTCCATCTCGCCCCGACCATCATGACTTACTCACATCGCCTAAACATGTCAATTACCTTACACACTATCCGCTCAACGAGCCCACCTGAAGTCGGCCTCGATAAACGGAGGGACTAACTGTATGGGTCAAAATCTGATCTGAAATATTTATGGTAATGCAATAGTAAAGAAAGAGTCAGCCAAGGTCGACCAGGGAGTAGTGATGTTCAAGACGGGGACAATAACAGCGGCCGCAGTCGACCTCCATCAATAGAGTGACAACGATTAGTTTTCGAAATAAGATTTTAAAGAGAATATTTTCTTTAAAGTTATAGTGGCCATTGATACCATTGGAGTTTGTCGGGGGACATATTTCCCATAAATAGGAAAGAAAAATAAGAAAATAGGATATACGAAAAAAACTCTCTCTCTTTCTCTCTCTTTAAAAAACGACAAAATACTCTCTAATCAAGAGATTGGTCATTGTTTTCGCTAGATCCGATAACTGCTGATACAGATCCTAGATGTGCCTATTATTTATGATTATCAGAAAAAATATTTTTATTCAATCTATCTTTTATTGGGTGAATCATTCCTAGTACATGTTTAAGTATTATTTATTGGTATTTATAATCATTTATATCCTATTCGCATTTTGAAGTTCGCATCTGAAAATATTATCATTAACTAGATTTAACCTGCTATTACATAAATTAATTAGCTCAACCGAAAATTGTATTTTTGGTCGAACAACCCTCCAAAATAATAGTATACTATTAGTTAATTATTAAATTATGAGTGATTTTTTGTTATAATTTATCCTCCGTATATAATATAATTATTTTATATATGATGTGATTATTGTATAATTAAACAACGAGCTCCTGCCTGCTGGCACCTACCAAATCTTAGCGGGTCTTTTAGGAAAAGCATTCTATCCCTCAAAATCTCAGCTTTGAGAAATTCCAATGGCTTCTCAAACCCTAATTCTCCGAAATCCAAATCTTCCTTCCCCCCTTCACAACAACATCATTATCCTCTCCCCTCCTTCATCCCTTATCTACTCAAAACCCAGAACCATTTCCCTATTCTCACGCCCAAATTCACTCAAAAAATTCACAATTTCCGCATCATCCGCAACTGTATCCACAAAGTCAAGTATAGCTTCCCCCTTAATCACTCGCTCAACGCGCACAATTACAACCTTAGCAGCTGTCACTTTAGCAATCTCAAAGCTAGTTTTGCAGAAAATCTCCAATTTGGGCTGTAATGGATTGGGCCAATCACTGGTTTACTCTGCTGGGCCTATGTTTTTTGCTGCCCTTAAGAATCAGCCCACAACCGGAGCATTGAATACCCCTTTCACTGTGGTTGCAGCTGGAATGGCGAAATGGCTTGATATATACAGTGGGGTTTTGATGGTTAGGGTTTTGCTTAGTTGGTTTCCTAATATACCTTGGGACAGGCAGCCATTATCAGCTATTAGGGACCTTTGTGATCCTTATTTGAATCTTTTCAGGAATATAATACCCCCAATTTTTGATACATTGGATGTGAGCCCACTTTTGGCTTTTGCAGTGTTGGGTACGCTTGGTTCGATTCTTAATAGCAGCAGGGGAGCATACTGAGGCAAATTGGTAATAGCGAATTACAATTATTATCTTTGAGATATTTGGTCTTTTAGTACGTGTGTATTAGATTTTGAGGGTTCATTGGTATTGTAGTGGTAATGTATCATTAGAGAAATTTTGGTACAACTCAAATATTATTTTTCTGGATGTATACTTGAATGAATAGCTAATTAATGGGTTGAGAATAAAGTGGATGTTTGCCTTTGAAACTTTTTTTTTAATACTACATTGTCCTAGTAAGACAAGTGATCATGTTCTTGCCGTCTAAATTTATGTATTATTTGGGGGCTAAAGTTCCAAGGCTAATGCTAGTAATGTTATTTTTTTGGGGGATGTCAAAAGGGCTAAGCTAAGGAGGATGAGTAAAGTGAACGCCTTTCTTTGAATATTAGCAAAATCCTCGTAATTAGGAGTGTTGATCAAAAAAGAAAGAACCTATGATCTCATTTCAAGTAATGTTGATTGATCAAGTCGGTGTGTCAAATAGAAATTAACTTCAAAACCATGCTAGTGTTTAGATGAATTTTGAGCTTACATTTGATAAACTCTTTTTCAACATGCATGACCCTATTATTATAGCTTCTTTTTTATGCGATTCAATTTTCCTTTTAAGCTTTGTTTGCTCTATATGATTGAATTGCAAGATCGAGTAATATACGGAGCAAGAGAGTAGTTGCTCTTATTCTATGCCCCTTCACTTTTTTTATGAATCTCTAAGATCCTCGGAAACAATCTCTCTACCTTCCCAATGCAATGGAAAGGTCTGCGTACACACTACCCTCCCTAGACCCAACTCGTGGGACTGTACTGGGTATGTTGTTGTTGTTGTTGTCGTCGTCTTAGTGTTGTTGATCAGGGGTCACTATGGTGTTCCTATTTGCAAGGACTTAGCACTTCTGGTTCACTACATTGGGCTGCCTTGATGTGGGCAACTGACACGGATAGTATCATACTAATCATAGCATGCTTACCCTTAGGCATTTTAATTGTGCGAGAGTGACTTTGTTCCTTTGTTGTTGCTTGATGCACTGTTCACTTTCAAGTACACAATTATGTGTTAATGCCCTATAGTTACCACTCCGTTATCCTGCAAAATGATGCACATTCTTTTTGCTAGTATGATTTTTATAAAACTGCAATAAGTGTTCCCCAAGGTGCTTCCTTGAATACAAACATTTTCACTTGGCGTCATTTGTGATTTTTTTCTGGATTCTCATGTGTGCTGATGTTCTCTAAATGTAAATGGTTATTGTCTTCTTGATGTGGTATATTAGTTGCACAGACTTTACTTATATAAGAAGATACTGTAAAAGAGTTTATATTACAAGTGTAGTTTACCAGCTATAAAAGGCAACTTACCATCTTTTTGCAGGTTACCAATCTAAGCTTGCTATAGAAAGTTAATCGTAAATGGCCGTTAGGTGTCCTAACCATATAAAAATTCTTTGACACTGTCAGTGTATATGAAAGTTAAACTTTAGTGGCAATATGTTGCGCTTCAGTTATGAGTACTGGAAGGATCAACAATGGAAACCATAGGAATTGGAAAACAATGCATAGCCTTCTAAAATGTCAGATATAGTTAGCCCTTGCATAATTTCTTCATTTTATATTTTGAGCACAAAATAAACTTGTTCTGTATTTGGAATCTCAAATAAGGCAGTCGTTCACAACGATGAAGTATTCAAGCATTCCAATTTGGGTGTGTAACATTCTACTTTAAATGATTCTCCGTATGCAATTGAATTGTTGCATGTTTTCAGACCAAGAAAATATGCTCTTTTTGTGAACAGTTGTTGATCAAAAATTTGATGCTACTTGTGTACTGTTTTTTCAGATCTTATTGCACTTAGAGGCGGAGCCAGGATTTTAACTTTATGAGTTATGAATTTAAGATCGCGGGCAACTATATGGGTTCTGAATTTAGTATTTCTGCATATTTAATGGAATTTTTAACACAAATACACTATTTTAGCAAAAGCTACTGGGTTCGGTCAAACCATACTCGGGCTTCTAGCTCCGCCCTTGATTGCACTATCTTCTCCAAAAAGCCTCCGTCTGAAACGGGTGAAATTCAAAAATAGCCAAGTTTACAAGTGGTAATTGAAAAATAGCCACAGTTTCAAAAGTAATCGAAATTTAGTCACTTTTCATGTAAAGATGAATCTGAACGAAAATACTGTTCAAAATTCGGAAAATATTCAAGCATAATATATTGGAGTTCGAAGTTTTTACATGTGAACTTCCAGCATATACTGGAACTCCATCATAATATATTGGTCCAACATAATATGCTGGAAGTTCATACTTCAGTATATTATGCTGGAACTTTTCGTGTGCTGGAGTTCCAGTATAATATACTAGAAGTTCATACACAGGTGCACCAATCTCCAATATATTATGTTGGAACTTTTCGTGTTGCAGCAAAATAGTGCTATTTTTCAATGACTTTGCAAACACTGACTATTTTTCAATTACCAGTCCGAAAACTGGCAAACTCGTGACTTTTTTACGTCTGAAACTGGTTATTAGGGTGAATTCAGTTTAAAAGTTCTCTACCTCAGCGAACATTTACGCCGTGCAGCAATTGCAGATTTGATGCTTATCTTCCTTTTTATGTCCTCTCCTTTTTAACTTCATAATTTTGGTCACCAATGAGGTACTTTTTGCGTCTGTATGCCCATTATTAATTGTCTAATTGATCAAATTTATTGAAGTTTGAATATATTGAATTGTTATTAAGATGGAACTAAATGTAGATTTAACCCAAAACACATGAATGCTAACTGCAATATACCTACGGCCAAGTGTTCATCTTATTATTTATATTTATCTTCTTTTTTTCAATATGCAACTTATACCACGTCAAATAACAAGCTATTATGTTAAATTTAAGTTGCAACAAAGGAAAAGTACTGTACTAGTTATCCAAGGCTAACAGTGACTTCTAGCACAAAAATTAACGCATATCCAAAATGAATGTCTGAAATCCAACGGAAGCAAAAATACTAAGGGGTCGTTTGGTTGGGAAACAAGTTATTCCAAGATTAATTATTCTCGGATTAGTAATAAAAATAAAATTATAATCTCGGAATTAGTACGATAATTTTTATCCCAATTAAATGTGGGATAAACTCATCTCAAATTTAATATCGGGTTAATTATCCCTTATCCCTAGTAGTAAATTAGTCTTAAGCGAAGGAATGAATCGATTTAAGCTCAAGTAAGGAGAAACACTTTTGTACAAAGTAGGCCTTGGACTATACATTCTTTTAAAGCAGGGTACTTCAGTCCAAATACTCATACAACTTTTGCTATCAAAATCATTTTTAAAATTTTTGTTTCTGGACGAAAGTTAATAAGATCATTTACGATCTTGCAAATCCCTCTCTTTCTTTCTCTAATTTTTGTTGACCGAATTCTGCAAATATTCTAAGCTTGTTTTCTTATCCAGCCAACTAAATTGCTCATATCTCATAATATGCACTACACTTTTAACTCTGTGCACTTTTTTCCCTGGTCAGGAACTTGACAAAAAGTTTACAACTTGGTAATTAGTTTCCTTAAATCACGTTTCTAATTATACATAAAAAGCGTGAGATAGACAGTTTAAAAAAAAAAATAGTTCTCCATTAAACATTTAAATGTTAGCTAAAAATGAAGACATCAGAAGGGGAAAAAAATGGAAAATAATAGAAAAATAAATACATGTGATAAAGTCCTTTTTTATGACTTCTTTATTATAAGGTCACTTAGACAAGTACAAATTGATATAAAAACAACTAATTATAAAATATTGTGGATGTTTCAATGGCCATTTAATTTTGCAAAATGTCAAAAAATAACATGATTTAAGTGAAAAACATAAACAGAACCAAAAGCAATATTTGTGCCCTAATTCAAAATTGGAATTACAGTCTAATGAGTGTAACTTTGACTTGTTTATTTAGTTGTGGGTCCTAATTCCTTGAAAACGTAAAAATAGCACGGGCTAGCCAGTTTTCGGACTGGTAATTGAAAAATAGTCAGCGTTTGCAAAGTCATTAAAAAATAGCCACTATTTTGCTGCAACACGGAAAGTTCCAGGATAATATACTGGAGACTGATGCACCTGTGTATGAACTTCCAGCATATTATACTGGAACTCTAGCACATGGAAAGTTCCAGCATAATCTACTGGAGATTGAAGCACATGTGTATGAACTTTCAGCATATTATGCTGGACCAGTATATTATGCTGGAACTCTAGTATATTATGATGGAGTTCCAGTATAAATTCTATTTTGCTGTATTTCAAATAACGGGTTCCGCCAAGAGGTAGTGGAGAGATTTTATGTTGACCAGCCAGCTAGAGGTAGGGGTCAGACAGCTAGAGGTGGAGGTCATGCCGTTAGAGGTGGAGGCCAGCCAGTTAAAGGTTGTCCCAGAGATGTAGCTCCGAATGGGGGGGCCCAGCCCCGATTTTATGCTTTTCCAGCTAGGCCTAAGGCCGAGCCATCCAATGCCACTGTTTTAAAAGGATTTTTCGGGGCGAGGTGTACCAAAAACGTCCCGGGACGATGGTATGGGGCAAAAGTCTCAAGAGGCGTGCGCCCAACAATTTGGGGCATACGCCGGGGCATACGCCCGGGCGTTCGAGGTGCGTGTTTTTAGTGAGGAGTAAGCCCCAAAGACTTTTTCAAATTAAAACAAAATTTGTTGAATAAGTCCTTCATATAATACTCAAATTCTCAAAAATCAGTTTGGTAATTACTCAAAAAGTTTAAAAAGGAACTCAAAAGTATTAAATTTAAAAGTCAAGACCTTTTTTATTGATTGAAGCCCTAATTCATGGTCTTTCTCAATTTTTTATCTTGTCCGCTAGTCTGCTAATATCTCCCAAAAACAACGAATATTTAATTTTTTTTAACAAATACAAAGAGAACTACATTCTACTTCATAGCAGCAGGTTCAAAGTTCAAATTGCAGGTTAATCATACTTTTTGTTCCTCCATATAGAAAACTTTACTCTTTTAGACTCAAATTACTTGTGTGTTGTAAGTAACGTATAATAGATTGTTTTGATTAGTTTTTTGTGGGGATGGAGCGCGCACGCACGCGCGCGCGCGCGCGCACACACACACACACACACACACACATATATATATATATATATATATATATATATATATACTTCATATATTTATAGTTTTCTTCAATTTTTATGCATTTTTACCTGTTTTATAAATATTTACTGTCATTATATTATTTTATAAAATATTAAAAATTAAATACCTATGGGGATTACGCCCCGTGCCTCAGGGCTTACACCTCGCTGAGGCATATGTAAAACGCCTCTCCTTACGCCCACGCCTTTTAAAACACTAGCCGTGATCACGGGTATTGTTCCAGTTTGCCATAGAGATGCTTAAGTTCTTTGATCCAGGATCTACTTATTCCTATGTGTCCTCCTAAAATATACTGGATCTCCATCATAATATACTGGAGTTCCAGCATAATATACTGAAACTCCAGTATATTATACTGGAAGTTCACATGTAAAAAATTCGAACTCCAGTATATTATGTTGGAATATTTTTCGAATTTTGAACAGTGTTTTCGTTAGATTTATCTTTATATGAAAAGTGGCTAAATTTTGATTACTTTTGAAACTGTGGCTATTTTTCAATTATCACTTGTAAATCTGGCTATTTTTAAATTTCACCCCTCTAAAACACTCACATCCTATATAGCCCGTTGGGTCCACCTGCAAAAATCAGCTTATTTTGATAATGTTTTGGGAAAACTACCAGCTATGTCCATTTATAATTAGCTCATTACAAAAATTGGCCAATTCATAAAATATTACTAATATTAGCCAATTAGCTATTTGTAGCATAAAAAGTCAAATATTTGCTTTTTTTGAGTGAGTGTTATTAGAATAGATTTGGTACATCTTAAGGAGCTTGAATCTCAGTTTTGGGATGATTTGGTGAAGTTTTGAGGTGGTTTGAATTGAAAATTCGAAGTAAAAACTGAACATGAAAAAAAAATCACATATGTATCACACTGTGTATTATTTGTGTATCACATATGTATCATATTTGTATCAATTGTGTATCACATGTATATCCATATATACCTGTGTGTAAGATACATGCATGATAGAAGAATTTTTTGAACTCGATTTAATTACGAATTTTGATACAAAACCAGTCCAAATCACCTCCAATCTTCCTCAAATTTTGTATACTGACTTATCTATATGTTTTCAATGAATTTCAACTATACCCATTGAAAAAGTTCCTTTTTTGATTAGATTTTTGGAATATTGTATATTATTCTTTTGTATTTCATCACCTTATTTGCTACCTCATCCATGAAATTTCCTTTCCGTCTTACACCTAATGTTGCTAATCACGCTTAAAAATATGGAAGGTGATTTTTTGCATGTAGTTCTTTGATAGAAAGAACTTTATTTATTTGGTTTTTTAATTTTTATATGTGCTTGACTAGTTTTGGTAAGTCTATGACTAATGGCTAGAGTTTGGTAGGTTTAGACTTATTTGGGACATTTGTGAAAGTTTCTCAATTTTTTTTTTCAAAAGTACTTTTGGTGAGAAACAATTTGCGTTTGACTAACTTAAAAAGCACTTTTAGTATTTGGTGAGAAGCAATAATTAGTGTTTGGTCAATTTTTTAAAAAGTGTTTCTAAGTGTATTTTTATCAAAAGTCTTTTTAAAAAAAAATACTTTTTTCTGGTTCACCAAAAATGCTCATGCTTCTAACCAACACCACTTTTATTTTTCGGCCAACACTTCTACTTTAGAAAAAGCAATTTGTTTTTGGAATTTTGACTTGAAGAAGCTTGGCCCTATGTTATCCTCCTCATCAACCAGGAATCCACTCCCAAACTCCAACAAAAGAAAATTAATTGTCATATTTATTTTTATTTTTATTTTTCTAAAAAAAGAGAGGAAGAAGAAGAGGGAAAAAGAAAATTAAATTTGAAACACCATCTCTAATTCAGTTAACAGGTAGTAGTGCGAGTAACATTTCAAATTTCTATCGTCAGCCAAAAATCTCTCAAATTAGGTCAGTGCCGGCGCCAATCGGCATCTCTTCCGGCGGCGTTTCTAACCAATTGACACTCCGATCTAAACATCTACAGCACAACAGTGAAGCATGAGCGGTGCGCGATTATGCGCATTGCTTGGGGAATTGGGTTACGAAGGTCACGAATCACTTGATCCTGATAGTTTCGAGTGGCCTTTCCAATACGACGACGCTAGACCAGTCCTGGATTGGCTTTGCTCTAGCCTTCGCCCTTCTAATGTCCTTTCCCCATCCGAAGTTACACAGTAAGTCACTCTTTCATTTTTTTCCTATCAGTTTATCTTCCTACATTCTACAAACTTGCTTTGGTTTGTGTGTATAATTTCATCTATGCGTCCAAAATTGAGATAAAAATGTAATTTAGATCTCAACTTATTTGTGGATCGGAAGCTGTACTAAGCATCAAGCTAGTATTTAAATTTGTTGTTTGCTACATCTGATTATTGTGTTTTTTTCTTCTAATTTTCAAAGTTACCAAGCAATGTCATTTTAGCTATATGATTGCTTTGGTTGTGTGTATAGTTTTGTGTAAGGGTGAAAATTGAACGTCCTGAGAGATAGTGGAAGTGGAAATTTACACTTCTATAATAGATCGGAAGCTGTACTAAGTACCTATTTTATTGTTAAATTTATTGTTTATTCATCAGTTTAATGTGTTCTCTAATTTGTAAAGTTAGTAAGCAGTGTCATTTTAGCGCCTTGTATGTACTCTTTTACATAATTGATTTAGTTGTGTCATGTATGTATAGCTTTATCTGATCTTTGAAGGAAATTTAGAATTCTATTTATTAGGATACTGGATACTGACTACCAATCTTGTAATTGAATTTGTTGTTTATTTATAATTCATTATGTTTTTGGTTCAAAGTTACTAAGCAATTTCATTTCGAAGTCTTATATATCCTTAATGGGCATGATAACATAATTGTGATTACTTTACTTTCGGTTTTATCCTGAATGAATAGGAGGATATTTGCAAGACTTTGTGTGGTGGACTTTCCTTCTCTCCTTTTAAAAAAGTATATTTTGGCTTGCACATTGGCAATAGAAGCTTTAGAAGATATTGATTAGATGTAATTGTTGAGTTTATAGTTTCAAGGAGAATACATAGTGATAATCATGAGTTTTCTACTGAAAGTATTTTCAACTTTCATTATCTCGTGAACTTGTTTAGGATTGAGGCGTAATAGTAGTAATAGCTGTATTATCTCTTGAACTTTCCTCTAGGAATTGCTATGTATGTATTTTGTTCACGAATTGGTGTATGCGTTTATTAGTTACTAATATCTTTTTAATTCAAATCTCACGATCATGATCACTATAGGCCTATGTTAGTTTTTCACTTATTTTTCCCTTTCTTGATAAAAAGTAGTCATATAAAAAAGAGGAAAGAAGTATATACTGGTCGATATGACTCTATCCTTGTTCTCAATCAATCAGAATCGGAAGTGTTTCAGTTGCTTGAAATGACATCTCTTGACAACACATTACTTACAGAATTCATCTTGTTGTTACAATTTTAGACTGTCTAATCTATTCTTCTAGGCAATTTTGTTTTCTTGTGTTCATCGGAATTCTCTAGTTCAATAGATGGGACACGTTATTGATCCTTACAAATATTTCCTCTCTGTAAACTAGGTACGAGCAGCTTTTACAGGAAGAGAAGCTGTTGGAGGTACGGTTTCATGCCTTTTCACATCCTCAACCTACCCCCCCCCCCAAAAAAAAAAAAAAAAATCACAAAAAAATGTGGGCAACACTATCATTTCATATTAAAATAAAATTTTGTTCAGTCTGGTTGAAACTCAAGAATTTGGTGGTATAGTTAAACGTTACTTAGGGCCTCCTATGGTATATCTGACAGATGCTGATGTATATTAGTTAGGGGGTTTGGACTATGCGTATCCTTATCTCAGTTGTTAGAAAGCACATACCTATTTGTCAAGTTTTTTCAAAGTTCACTTCGGGTGCCTTTTAGAAGAGGAAAATGTTTCCGGAGGTTCACAATTGCAAGACGAGTCTCGTAATATCTATAAACTGCATAGTGAGTTTATGGTAAATGATTTACGACTGATAATTACTTGTCATCTGTCAACCTTTAGATTCTTTTGCCTCATTGTATCTTTTCATTCTGTTTGTTGGGGGGGGGGGATCGTGGACTTTCATAAGGGGATATGTAACTTCAAGTTTTCATTTAATAGAAGTTGAAGGTATTTTCTATCATTTCGTCCTTTCTTCAATCTTGCCACTATGCGTATACAAACACCGTTATTTGTGCCATGACTTCTCAGGGAGAAGATCTAGACTTTGCTTATGACAGCATTTCAGCCTTCTCAACAAGGAGAGAAAACCAAGAGGCAGTTTTCGGAAGTGAAGAAGGATTGAAGGATATACGGTGGTGGCTATTGTCTCTTAGATCTGTTGTTCTTTATTGCTAAACATTTACTATTCTATCCTCGAAGTTTGAGTGCGTGTATACATGCTCAAATTACATTTTTGACTTAATATTAGTTTCTGAACTAGTCACATTACATTGTGGTGTACCTCAACTTTATCACTGTTCCAGCATTTTATTTACTCCTGATGTAACAATAAGTTCTATAGCAAAAGAAAATTAGTCAAACAGTTATTTATGAGTTCACTCCTCAGATATTAAGTTGTGTTTCTGGAGATATTATGGAATGCATGATGCAACAGGGACCTGGTCATAGATATGTGACGGATACATACCCCCCCCCCCCCCGATCAATCTTCACTTCTGGATAATCTTTATTCCACAATTAGAAATTGCACCTGAAGAGACAGCTTAGATACCGGAGAGTTGATAAAAGCAGTTTGGTGTGCACAAGATATTATATCTTCCTAAGTTTTTTTGGTTAATAGTAAAATGTAAAATTGTCTAGGATTTTGTTTTCTTAGGAATAATTCTGCTTATGCCTCATCTTTGCTCCTTTCTTAAATTGAATTGGTTTCAGCATATTTGTTTTTATGTTTGCTCTGTTTTTCTCTAATATTGATGGTTTGCTTAATCTTCAGAGATGCAACTTTAGCATTAAAAGCTGAAGAATTGGAGTTGCAGAAACAGCTGAGACGATTGCAGTCTCAATATGATATGCTCACAGGCCAGGCTTCTGCATTGATTCAGGGGAGAAGGGCTCGAGTTGCAGCAACTTCTATTCTCAATGGACAGCAGGCTACCACAGATGATAGCCTTTCAGCAAGGAATCTAGAGGTATGGCAGTTAAATGCAAGTTATTTTATCTTATTTGCATAGTTGACATGCAGTCTATACAAACAATATCATCTCCTATTATGGCTGCACATGTAAGGTTGCTATTGATGGTAAAATCTGTTGATGCGAGGATATTTTAAAGACAGTATGGCCTAGCAATTAAGTAGGCAGGTTCACAGTAAACTCTTACTTTGCTTTACCTGCAACTCAACCAGACAAAGCTCAAATGCTATTTTGATGGCTGACAACTTGAGAAGAGGATGAGAAAAATAGTAATTCTTGGCTTGTTTAAGTGGCAGATTGAAGATGTTAATCTGACAACTGATACTTTCACTGGAAAATGTACATATAATGATATTATGTTATAATTTTATATGGTTCCTAAAATGCTTCACTGTACACAGATGAATGCAGTTCTTGGAAGGATGGCTTCTACTGCGCAGGAGTTGGCACACTATCATTCAGGGGGTGGTACTTCAATTTTTTTCATATGACTGTTCAGAAAATTTCTCTTTGATTAAAGGGTTTGTGTGCTATATATTTTAATTAAAAGATTTCCTAATGCTTTGGTTTTGAATGTCACTCTCCTGTAGATCTTTTGTAGGTTCTACTGCTTAAAATGTAATGACAACTTAGATTCTCCGAAAAAGATGGGATTATATTTTTATAAGAAGAGTGTTACTGGTTACTGCTTTGCTTTTAATGATGTGTTTGTGCACATATCTTATGTATACTCTATAAATATGCTGCGTATCTTAATCAGACTAGCGGTAAAGGTCTATCACTTAGCTCACTTGGATGTCAAGGTTCCAACTTGATTAAGATTAGCAGGTCAAATGAGAACTTGAGTTGAGCAAATTCTGCTTCCCTTTCCGTGTTATATTTTATGAACTACGATTCATCTTCGCCTAGAAGGTAATTGTTGGAGTGGCCCAAGCCCTTAAAGATTCTTATAGAGTTCCTTACACAATCCACGTGGAACAATTAGTTACTTAACTTCTTAACATAATTAAAATGAGGGAGTTAAGAATCTAATTTGAATTCTTTATCTAGTTTTTACTATTGTGACTATTCTTTGATATTACAAATTCTTTTTTTATTGTAGAAGATGGAATATACCTTTCTTACTCGGACTTCCATGCATATCTGCTGGTGGACGCATCTTGTGTGAAGGAGTTAAATCAGTGGTTTACCAAGCATCTAGATACAGTACGTTTGGAATTTTATTTTCTTGGTTCTTTCCATTGTGAGCATTTTTATCTTCTTGACCCTGATACACCATGGTATCATAATATATTACAAGATGTTTAGCAAAGTGTTTCTAGCTCCAAAGTAAATAATGTCTCACATATTTGGGAACTCATCAAATCTTAGATATTGAATTGAACTTGGATTATGTCAGAGCAACATACAGGGTAAAGCTTGCAAACAATTTTGACTTAATGCATAACTGTGAACTGATTTTGCTTAGTGTCTCCCTGTTGCTTCTTACCTGTTGTTGATCCATGAATTCTTTTAGGTCTGACTTCCATAATGCCAAGAAGTTTGTAAAATATTCAACTTTAATGTATCATTTCCTTCCTTGGAACTTCTCTTATTTTTAAGATAGAATTCATAAAATGAGCCAATACATGGTCTTATTTTGAGTTCTATCTTTTATGTTGAGTTTATTCTCTCAGCTCTACAAATATGGGAAGGCTTACTTTGGGACTTGTGTTTCTTGCTGTATAGTACTTAATATGCAATCTTAACTTTAGATGTTGAACTTTATAGTATATGCAGTACCGTCAATAAATTGAGCTTAAGATGACCAGCCTGTACCTTTCCTGCCAACTTTGAGAATGTCCTTTGCCTGGCCAAAGCCCTGAACTGTCCCTTATAATCCGCTCTTTCCAGATTCTCTAGGATCTCAATGACTCAAATGTTTGTGCTTTTATGGTACAAATTTGATTTTATGGTCTGGCTGATTGTTAGCTGAGAATGTCAGGTTGAGTTTTTACCTAAAAGCCATATCGAATGGTTTATGTTGAGTCTTCAGCTTTGTGCACACGTAGTGGTTATCCCATTTGGTGGGTTGGCCTTAGATGGCCAGGCCCGTGTCATCCAGCCAACCATTACAATGTTCGTTAGCATAGCTGAAAACCTTGGCCTTTCCCATTTAATCTGCTCTTTCCAGATCTATTTTATAGGGTTTCAGTGACTTGACATTGCTATTATTGGTTCATTGCGGTTTAGGGTCCTTACAGATTAGTTGCAGAGGAGGGAAAGTCAAAATGTTCATGGGTTAGCCTCAATGACATATCAAACGTTTTACTACGAGGTATTTACATTCGTATACCTCCTTTCACAATAGTTTTTTCTGCAAGTCAAGCATATGTTTGTGTTTGGATTTGCTCGTGTACTTACTAATAGAGAGGCTTCTTGTCCTAAGAATTCGGAGAAGCTTTGCTATTCTGTGTGGTTGTTAGGTTGATTTTGAAATATGTTTCATTGTGACATGGCAGATCTGGAAAAGTCACACCACCAGCGTGTTTCTGAACTGCAACGCCTTCGCTCCATGTATGCACCATTTCTTTTGGTTTAGTTTAAGTGAAGTATGTTTTAGACTAGAAGTGTAAAGATGTCTTTCATGACTGATATATATAGGAGTTCTCTTTCTGTTTAAATGGTTCTCAACTTTTTATATTACCTCTTTCCAATTGAATGTTTTGGCTTTATTGGGATGTATCCTAATATTATGTGACATTCCTGAAACAGGATGCTTAGCCATCTATATTAATTGTCATATAACGTCAGAAATTGAAGAGATTTTACTTTGGTGGTTCCTATAGTATGCAAATATAGAAAAGTAGTATGGGTTCGTTTGGTACGCGGGATAAGGTGGGATACGTTACGGTTTAAATTTATACCATGTTTGATTGAGGATAAATTTATACCATCAACCAAACACCAGACTTAATACTGGATATCCCACCTTATCCCATCAAACTTGGGATTATTTTATCCCACCTCCCAGGTGGGATAAAATGGTCCAGATCCTGGGATTATTATCCCGGGATAACTTAGTCCGCTTACCAAACGACCCCTATCAGTTTTAACTACTTGAAAGTACTTCCCTGTATTCCAACCATGATTACCATGAATCATCTCTGAGGCCTTCAAGAAAAAGATTGTCAACCCCACTTCATGGTTGCCTTTTTTGTGACAGATTTGGCCCAAGTGAGAGGCAATGGATAGAAGCTCAAGTTGAGAATGCTAAGCAACAAGCTATTCTTACTGCGCTTAAGAGTCAAGTGACATCAGATGAGGCTCACATTCATCTGGACCTTCATTCTCTTCGGTTGATGTCATCTTCACTCTTCTGCTTATAGAACTGATAGTCTTTCTTGTTGTTTGTGTTCATGGTGTATTGCTCAAATTTAGATTATTTCACTATGCTCTTAGTGACATATGGCCGTTCGATTTGGCTATGAAGCATTTTGTATATTTTACTCTTAGGGGTAGCAGTGTAACATCACATCTTAGTTATTTCAATTGCGTGTTGCATTCTGAAAGCTTGATTCTTACCAAAGGAGTTTATTATATTTGCATAACAGTTACTAAGGCTTGTGATAATGTCAAGACTATTTAAGGAAAATTTCGTGTTTCAGTTCTGCAAAAGGATGGATGACCTTCCGATTAAACTCAAGTCGTCCACTCCCCACCCCCCAACCC
>AWOL01S0033791.1:0-27332 GCA_000715115.1 Nicotiana otophora
TTTCACCACTTCAGGTATGTCTCTATACTCGTTCGAGGATGAATGTTTGTTTTAAGAGGGGGATGGTGTAATGACCCGACCGGTTGTTTTGAGTGTATTAGCGTCGACCACCTATTTGTTGCCTTCTCTATGTTATACTGTGGTTACGTGATGTGCCGGGAGGTTTGGGTTTTTGTTTCGGAGTGAAATGAGACACATTGTCCCTAAACTGGAAGTTTAAGTCGTAGGAGTTGATCGTCGTTTGACTTGTGTGAAGACGACTCCGGAATGGAGTTTTGACAATTCCAATAGCTCCGTAGGGTTATTTTGGTCTTAGGATCGTGCCCGGATGTTGATTTGGAGGTTCGTAGGTCGATTTGGCGTTAGTTGGCGAAAGTTGAAAAGTTGGATGATTTTTGAAAGTTTGACGGGGAATGGACTTTTTGATATCGGGGTTGGATTCCGATTCCGGAAGTTAGAATAGGTTTGTAATATCGATTATGACTTATGTGCAAAATCTGAGGTCAATCGGTCTTGATTTGATAATATTCGGCATCGAATGTAGAAGTTAAAAGTGTATAAGTTCATTAGGCTTGAATTGCGGTGCGATTTGTATTTTTGTTGTTGTTTGAGGTGATTTGAGGCCTCGAATAAGTTTGTATCGTGTTCTAGGACTTGTTGGTATATTTGGTTGAGGTCCTGGGGGCCTCGGGGATGATTGGGATCGATATCGGATCAATTTGGACTTGTACAAATGCTGAAGCTCCCAGTTCTGGTGTCATCACACCTGCGGAGGGATTGGCCGCATGTATGGACTCGCATGTGCGATCAGTGGAATGCAGAAGCAGAGAGGGCAGTCCAGGCATGGCTCGCAGGTGCGGAAATTGTTCCGCAGAAGCGGCGTCGCTTCTGCGATGGAGAAGAACGCAGGTGTGGCCAGAAGCGCAGGTGCGACTTAGTCGCCACAGGCGTGCATGTGCAGGTTCGACCTGCCCTCGCAGATGCGAAGTGTGCTGGGCTTAGTCATAACTGCACCTGGGATTAAATTTCAGCAGGTGTGGAGCCGCAGATGCGGCAGTAAGGTCGCAGGTGTGACCTAGCTGGGTAGAAAAGAGGATTTTTCGAGGGTTTGCTTCATTTTCATTTTTGTGACTTTGAGAGCTCAGATTGAGGCACGATTTTGAGGAATTTTCAGAGGAAGTATTTGGGTAAGGATTCTTGACTCATTTTTGATTAATTCCCATGAATCTACTGTTAATTACACCTTTTAATTATGGTTTTGGAGTTTAAAATTAGGGAAATAGTGTAGAAGTTCTTAGACCAAGATTTTAGGTTTTGAAAGGCTAAATGAGGTCGGATATGGATAATTCTTGTATGGTTGGACTCGATATCGAATGGGTGTTTGAATTTTATGAGTTTAGTTGGGTTCCAAGATGTGGGCCCGGGTCGACTTTTTGGAGCGATTTTTTAATTCTTAGCTAAGATCATTATTTTATTATTTAAATTGGTTTTCTACAGTTATGTTTATAGTATGAAATTATTTTTTCTAGATTCGAGCCATTTGGAGTTGGAAAATCGAGGGAAAGGCCTTCTAATTTATTGATTGAGCGTGGTTTGAGGTAAGTGACTTGTCTAACCTTGTGTGGGGGAAAGTTCCCTTAGGATTTGGTATTTTGGTAATAATTTGTGATATGTGAAGGCCGTGTACGCAAGGTGACGAGTGCGTACATGAGCTAAATATTGAAATTCGTATTTTTGATACGTAGTTTCCTTTTTCATACCTTAATTGAGTTACTTTAGCACGTTATAGTCATCATGTTTAGCCTAATTTCATATGTCTACTTGTCTTATCTCCTATTTGCAACTTGTATCACATGTTTAGTTGAATTTCTTGCTTTTCTTGATTTTCGTATTCATTACTTAACTGTGGAAATGCTTCACTTGAAATTGCTATCCTTGAAATATCATTTATTTAGTTTTTGTGTTTTGTCTTTCGTGTTACTATTGAAGTGTTGTTGTTATTGTTGCACGAGGTTTCTGCCGTGAGGTTGTTACAGTTTGCACGAGGTTTCTACCATGCGTTTGTTATCTTTGCACGAGGTTTCTGTCTTGCCGTTGTGATTATTGATACGCATGCGGTGGTATAAAGTCTGGGTGTTGAAACGCATGTGGTGAGATACGGTGGGCTTGATACGCGTGGCTAGTAGGGGAGCTACTAGAAGCCATGTGGTGTGATAAGGTGGGCTAAAACACGGGATGCTATTTTGGAAAAATAATTTTCAAAAATCAAATATAAAGGCTCCCGCGGTGATATAAGGAAAGACTGTGATTTGTTTTTAAGATTTGGTACTACGAGGCGGTACCTGGGGAGTGCCCCTGTTGATAATCTTTATTTGCTGTATTGTTTGGTTCTTGTTTTCATTAACATGTAAAATTCTTGTTTTCCTTTCCTGTTGTATTAGTTTTACCTTGATTCCATGTTGTTATTTCCCATAAATTCTTTATTGTTCACTTCCTTGTCGTTTTCATTATATCATATTCTCTCTGTCTTGTTTCTTATTATCTCCTATAGGGCCTTGACCCGACCTCGTCACTACTTTACCGAGGTTAGGCTTGGCACTTACTAGGTACCGTTGTGGTGTATTCATACTACGATTCTGCACATATTTTATACAGATCCAGGTACATCCTATCAGCCTCGGTATTAGTGCGATGTGTTGCTGCTTGGAGATTTCAAGGTACACCTGCCCGCGTCCGTAGGCCTCGGAGTCCCCTTCTACCCCGTTTTCATTATTTCTTTATGTTTTGATAGACAATGATATATAGGATTGTTTAACATTGTATCTAGGGCTTGTGACTTATATCTCACCGGATTGTAGGAAAAATTGTACGTATTGAGCTTATAGTCTATTGGTGAAATTTTTGAAGTTGTAAATTTTAAATTTTTATTTGATGTTTTCGCATATTATTAAGCTTACCTAGTCTTAGAGATTAGGTGCCGTCATGACATCCTACAGAGGGGATTTGGGGTCGTGACATCTAGATATCTGTATAATGGTTGAGTATAAATGCAAAGATTGTTTGTAACGGCCGCTCCGTGGATGCTGTCTTCTCAACCGATATCTTCCTTTCTTCCTCGGTTCCAGCATCTTCGGAACTCAAGCAACACCGATCATATACTCATAACCAGTGCCAGCTATTTGCTGACTCATATCCTATTTATCTTTACTGCCACATGTTAACTCGACGATCGTCCACCTGTCATTCATTAATTTTACCCCATACAATCATGCAATACATGTCGATTCTTTTTAAGTAAACATGCATATTGGTATTATGAAAGAAACAAATATAGCTAATAAGAATGACACCACTTGACATAAATGCTTCATGGTATACTGATCAAGATTTTGACTGCTTGAAGTTAAGTATAAAACGTCCTTCTGAGGACTTGTAGTATCAAACTAGTGTTTTTCTGATTGAAAGTACATCTTTTGTAGCTAAGTCAAAGACCTCAAAGAATTTAAAGTGATTTGTTATACTTTAATTTATATGAAATTTTTTCTCAATTTCCTTAATAATTTTTAATGAAAATTTGTTCAAGCACCCAATAGTATAAAAAAATGGATTTTAATAATTAATGAGCTTTCTCTCAACTCTCATTGCACGACCCAATTTCTCCTATAGGCCGCGATGGCGCCTAACACCGCCGTTAGGCAAGCCAACAGTGATTTATCAATTAATTACTCACTTTAGTATTTTGAAATCATAATTTTCTTTAATTGAATAACATAAAATAGAATTTACAGAGTAAATAGAAATATTTACGCAAACTGCAATGATGAATAACCTGAATGAACCCCCAAAACCCGGTGTCACAAGTGCATGAGCATTTTCTAAGGAATATAGTAATAATACAACATATGTCCCGAATGTAATAAGACAGAATATAATAAATAGTACAATGGAGACTCGGTGGGCTGTGATGTATAGACTGGAATGCAGCTCGCATAAAGTCCCCTCAACAGGTGCGCCTACGCGCTAAGGTGATCATCAATGAACCTTTCAGATCCTACACATTTAGTGCAGAAGTGCAGCATGAGTACGTAAATCAACGCGTACCCAATAAGTATCTAGCTTAACCCCGGAGAAGTAGTGACGAGGGGTCGACATTGACACTTACTAAAGGTCTAATATAACAATATAATAAAACACAAACAGATATGAGGCATACGACAATGACAGGGTAAATCTATAAGTTACATAATCTTCCAATTTCTTGTTTCAAGCATAAATTTCTAAATCTTGTATTCTACCTTAACGCTCAGACGAAAGTCAAGTGTCATTATAATATTAGTCAGGAATACCATATAAAATGCCGGGCATTAGTGGATAGATTAACTCATGAATATTCGGGTTACTAGCTATATAACGCACGATTTTCGCCGAGGTGTTCGGCCCGCTCCACAAGAAAGGAAGGAAGTTACCGAATTTCGAGACACGTGTTTACAATATCGTACATGAGTACATAATGGATATAATCTTTACCATTTTCTCAAATAACGCGTCCACAACTCAAGGTGCTAAGGTTTGGCCTAATATACATATATTTATTTCTAAATCAATTTCATTTATGATGCCAATTAATTAAGCCAGCAAAATGAGTTTAAATAGTTCAAATATTACATGATAAGATTCTAAGTCTACCTGGACATAAACATGCTTTAGCTACGTATGGACTCTCGCCAGTTCGTGCGTACGTAGCACCCACAACTAGTAGCACCCAACAATAATATCACCTAGGGGGTAGTTTCCCCTTTGCAAGGTTAGAGAGGAGACTTATCTCGCTCCGAAGTTCCATAACCGGCTCCAAGGCCTCTCTAACGCCTCAAACCAAAGCCCGTCGATCCAAAACTATGAAAAAAGGTGCAAACCAATCAAAATATACTCTAATACCCATAATTAGTAAATTTAATAAATTCTCAACTCCGCTCGAAAAGTTGATGAAAACAACCCTCGGGCCCACGTGCCCGAATTCCAAAATATTTGAGGATAAATATTACCCATAACCTTACGAACTCCAATATATAATTTATTCCTAATTCCATGCCCAATTTTGTGGTCAAAATAAAAAATTATCAATTCTAGATTTTCTACCAAAGTCCCACAATTTTCCTAAATCTTTCTTCCTTAAATATACATATAAGCCTTTCATTTATCTCACAACAAGTGGGAAATTACTTACCTTATGTTACATGATAAAAACTCCTCAAAATCTCCCAAGAACCGAGCTCCAAAAAGCCAAAGCGAAATGAGGAAAAAGACCAAGTTCGATCCCTTAATAATCTACACCCTTTCGCTTCTGCGGCCACATTAGCCGCTTCTGTGGCATCGCATTTGCGGTCCGCCCTTCGCATCTACGGAGGTCACTAAGCTGCCCAACCGCTTCTGCCGGCGCACATCTGTGTGAACTAACCTGCTTCTACGGACCAGCCTCATCACCTCTGCTACCGCTTCTGCGACCCTCCAAGCACAGGTGCGAGTCCGCACCTGTGGAATTCTGCCGCATCTGTGCTCCACAGTCCCTAATCCATTTCTCCGCATCTTCGCAACACATCCCACACCTGTGAGCTCGCACCTGCGATCAGAGCTCCGCAGGTGCGCTTACACCAAGAGAGCCCACTCTTCCGCGAATCTCACAACTTCAACTTTTGATCCGTTAACCATCCGGAATCAACCCGAGGCCCCCGGGACCTCGACCAAACATACCAAATAGTCTAAAAACACAATACGAACTTAGTCGAGCCTTCAAATCACATCAAACAACGCTAAAATCACGAATCACACCCCAATTCAAGCTTAATTAACTTTAGAACTTCAACCTTCTACATTCGACGCAAAAACCTATCAAATCAATTCCGATTGACCTCAAATTTTGCACATAAGTAATAATTGACATTACGGACCTCCTCCAACTTTCGGAATCGGAATGCGACCCCGATATCTAAAAGTCCACTCCCAGTCAAACTTTCTAACAATCGTCCAAATTTCCAACTTTCGCCAATTGATGCCAGAATGACCTACGGACCTCCTAATCAACATCCGGACATGCTCCCAGGTCCAAAATCACCACAAGGAACTATTCCCAAGCTCGGAATCCCAAACGGACATCGATAACATCAAAATCCACTCCAACCCAAACTTAGGAAATTCTTAAATCTTCAAAATGCCAACCTTCCGTAATAAGCACCGAAATACTCTCGAGCCACCCGATACTCGACTCGAACCTACTCCTAAGTCCAAAATCATCATACGAACCTATTGGAACCTTCAAACTCCGATTTCGAGGTCGTTTACTCAAAAGTCAAACCTTGATCAACTCCTCCAACTTGAGCTTCCGAATTTAGAATTTTCTTTCCAAATCAACTCCGAACTTCCCGAAATTCAATTCCGACCACACGTATAACTTATAATACCTTAAGTGAAGCTACTCCAGGCCTCAAACCATCGAACGACGCGCTAGAGCTCAAAAAGACCGGCCGGGTCGTTACATCCTCCCCCACTTAAAAATACATTCGTTCTCGAACGTGCCAAGAACTGATCCGGAGTTGTCCAAAATCACTGTTTAACACCTCGTGCACCTACCCGTGCCACCACAATCCAGTTGAACACATTAGCCCGAGCTAGACTGAAAATCCTCCCTATAACCTTAGCTAACAAGCTTTAGAACCAAGTTCCAACTCCTGAATTTTTTACAAGGCCTGATTCTAGCACGCGAACACCGCACCAATCACCACACAGTATACCAAAACATGATCATGCATCTTTGCTAAAATCACCCCATGCACCACATAAGTCGGTTGCCCATAATAACATCCTCCGACCACAATAGCTGAAATTTCACAAATCTGATGTCCGCAATACATCTCATGACGTATATAAATCTTGTTCCAACTCTCGCAATACTTCCACGACAAAAGATACGTGTAGAAAATCATAACCACCTGTCGAATTAATAATTTATGGAGTCTCTCCTCCTGGCAAGAGCCACTACCTCATTTCGAACTGAATAACGATATTTTCCCTTTAATGAACCTTATATAAATCCGATTGCACAATTTTCAGGTCTGATAATCTCGTCTCACCCAGTACAAGCTGCTCAGGCAATACGCCACTTCAAACACTGACACAGATCTCAAATGACGCCATCAATGCGCCGACAAGCTACAACTCGAATATAACACATAAGAAAATCGATCTCTGGAGAAGGACTACCCAGCCCACGTAATGTATGAATCGGCCGAATAGATGCTGTGAACCTACCTCAGGGATGAAAACAAGGCACATAAAAATAAGTGTAAGGGGCTATTCTCAACTTCTCGTCGTTGCGGCGTGCAATCCAATCTGATATGACATTGTTGCGGCGTGCAACCTGATCCACACATAACAATCACGAAGAAAACACACATATCAAGCCATAACGTTTATACTTATGAAATGTCCGAATATCAACCACAAACATGCCAAGTGCATAATACCAAATCCCGGGGAGACGGATAGTGCCATATGTTATGAACCCCAAGCACAAATAAGGTGTAATAAATGACCTGCATCTCGAGAGCCATCCTGCACACCTAACACCACAAGCTACATGGGACCTCAACACGTGTGCGAGTAATCAAGCCGCCTCACAACCCACATGGCACAATGGAGGTTTACATGGAATAGCTGACAACGAAAATAACATCCAATGCTCGACGACTCCTCCGTAAGCAATGCTATGATGACTAAACACATCTGACCAGACGCAGAGCACACACTCACATTAGGAACACCAGCGGACCTCACACCGAAACTGGTCATACCATACTGGGCCAATAACTTTCCAAAGATCCATAATGGCCATATTCATGACACGTAAGGACAGCCGCCCAATCCGGGACGAACTCACACAGTCCACACCCCAAGGAATAGAATGCCTCTCAGACATAAACTCTCGCAGTAATGACAGAACCAATATCTGCATACTTGGCTTCAATCCCTAACAATCAAGTGACTAACATGTCACAATGATACAGATTCCCCCGTGGAATACTCTCCCACGACCTCCCGCTCAGGTAGCAAAGTCCGCACATCCATTCCACCAACAGTACAAATTCTGCAAGGAAAATCACAATCGGCCAATCAATACAAAATTCCTCTTCCCCAGAACGCCATTCTCAAGCGACAATAAGATAACGCCAGTTCACTCTAAATATCTGAATTCTTTCCTGCTCATCCGAGCTTGTGACATTCTTATTAACACCAGACCGCAACCTTGATCCTCAACTTCCAATTCCCATGCCGCTATGCGATAATACACGCATTCACCATAACACTTGAATTGCTAGTAGATTAACCACTTCATTGGCTAGAAACCTTTCACTTATCTCATTTCAGAAGAACCACTGCAACACGCAATTGAATTCTCAAACAGTAGAAAATACCAACTCCAGCCGTGATCTAAATCGTCATGAATCTCTCCCTGAAATCCATTTACACAACAAAATCATTGAAATCAAATACTTCTCAAATCAATCAGGTCATGGTGGCTGTTAAGCCCGCACGTACAACCACAAACCACATGTATGGCTTCACACGCCGAACGAACTGATCATCACCACAATCATGTCGTCTCAACCATTACTAACCGACCCAACTTCTTTCAATGTACTCTTGACCTGACTTAGAAATATAATAGTTCCATTCACAACATAACGAACTCAATCCGCACTCATCCCGACTGACCCGAATCGCGAGACCACATCGTCTCAATACCCATGAATCATCTCATACCCTTTTCAAGCGCACAATAACATCTCTAACTTGTACACCCATTTTGCAAGACCTTCCATTCATCTAAAGCTATTTCTTCCTTTACTCCGATACTGCACCGTATACCCAATGATAACATAGAAAATTCCAAGTCCCATCCGTAATCCTCTATGAAAACTTGATCCTCAACAACACAATAGACCCGAAATCCTTAGGAACCGTACTTAAATTCTTAAACTCACTAGAACCGCTGTTGAGAGTCACCCATTCTGACCTGGTCCCGAATATCACCAAACTTCAATGCTCTGCTAGGACATGAACACACTCTCAAAGAAGTAACGGGCTGAATTATTTTCCTTGTAAATCACATCCACAAAGCATACCCTCTGAGTCTTCCCAAAACTTGCACCTCAATCGATAAGGCGAAGTATAACACACATTCATCAAGCTCCTTATTCGACTTACTCATGACATTTCCTTTTCCCTTAGTCATAGTTAATCCACTAATGCACCGATAACCAGAAACTGCACAAGCCGACAACCACGCGACCTAATCGTAGGCAGTGGGGCTCCCCCGCTTAGCTTTAAACTACCATCATATAATGTAGAGCCCATAACGATTCCTTCTTCTCATTCACCATGATCCCGTACTGTTAACCCGCCAAAATTGCTTGAAGTCTTTTGTTAATCTTTTCATGAATTATTCTGAATCATCAGTCACAGTCACACACTCGACCTCATACCAGGTAGCTAATAGTATTCTTCGCAGAAGCTTCATCAACATCACGCAACCGCTAACCTACTCTAGTAGATAACCCACATGTGGAAATTCCTCATCGACATCTTCCAACGATGCTACACTGGGTACTACTACCACGAAATCAGTAAATCCTGCTGAACTCATGCTCGCACACCGACTGTATAAGTCTGTTCTTTCCCCATTGACATCAACTGAAAGTTCAACAATGCCTTCCGAACTCAAGTCATCTTGCATCTGAAACAATAAATCATCTTCACACCCCTCTTCATTTTGAGCAATCTCCTTTCTGCTATACTCAATCTTTCTTTGTACCGTGACCACTATTCCAAATAAAATTCGTAGGCCAAATCACCTTCCATCACGATTCCCAAACCATTCTACGTTTTCACAAGGCACACGGCTATCCTACCACGGAATCCATATGCTAATATGCCACTCTTACTTCGGTTAAACCATCTCCTTTAAGCAACCTCTCAATCTCTACTCTTCATACTTGACCTGCTAGTACTTCAACCACCGCGAAACACTTCCCGCCATGTCCTCCCTCATACTTTGCTGCCAAATGTTGCATCAAATCAAAAATCCATCTCTATAGCTCCTGAATTAATAAATTGTTACCGACTCTAAGCCTCTTAGAAGATCATCTCTCTCTCGAGCCATCAACATTAGAAATACCAATTCGATTCCGAACTGCTGCACACCGCTATTTCTGACAACCGCCCCTCAGGCACCATTTCACGACACCTTACCCCGAAGGCAAATATCAGAGAAGACCATAACATCGGCGAACTGTAATGCATTCAAACAAGGACGATGACCGTATCACAATGAAAATTCCATCATGCTTGGAAATATCAAGTCTCGTTACTCCACCAACCAAGGTCTGAACATCCGTAGCTCGATTGCCTTCCCTCTACTGGAATCAAATACCGAACCTCTAATTCATGAACTGAGAAAGCCTCCTTTTGAGCCTTTCACTGCCTCAACACATAAACGAGCACCTTACCCTTACACCAACACTGTGCTATGACAACACATAGACATCGTAGCAATCCGTGCATAGTCTCGAAACCATAGAAAATACAGATACTGAGCTGGAACAAAAGAACATCCTTTCGCTAGGCGATGATAATAGCCTGCCCGAACACGCAGGGAAAAGCATCCTGCACCACGTCTGTAGTATCACTACAACTCCTCGATGCCCAATTGACACGAGCGCTCCACTTTGTATAAGAATGAGTAGGAAGGGAAACAAAGGCACAAGCCTCAATGGAATCAAGCCGCACGATGAGGAAATTAAGAAGGGAAGTGCTCCTACCAGCCTTGTAGCCTCTCGAAGATAAGTACAGACATCTCTGTACTGATCCGTAATACTCTACTAGACTTGCTCATGACTCGTGAGACCTAAGTGAACCTAACACTCTAAAACCAAGCTGTCACGACCCAATTTCTCCTATAGGCCGTGATGGCGCCTAACACCACCGTCAGGCAAGCCAACAATGATTTATCAATTAATCACTCATTTTAGTATTTTGAAATCATAATGTTTCTTAATTGAACAGTATAAAATAGAATTTATAGAGTAAATGAAAATATTTACGCGAACCACAATAATGAATAACCTGAATGAACCCCAAAACCCGGTATCACAAGTGCATGAGCATTTTCTAAGGAATATAGTAATAATACAACATTTGTCCCGAATGTATTAAGACAGAATACAATAAATAGTATAGTGGAGACTCGATGGACCGCGATGCATAGCTTGGAATGCAACTCACAAAAAGTCCCCTCAACAGGCGCGCCTACACGCCAAGGTGGTCATCAATGAACCTGTCAGATCCTGCACATTTAGTGCAGAAGTGCAGCATGAGTACGTAAATCAACGCGTACCCAGTAAGTATCTAGCCTAACCCCGGAGAAGTAGTAACGAGGGGTAGACATCGACACTTACTAAAAGTCCAATATAACAATGTAATAAAACACAAACAGATATGAGGCATACGACAATGATTGGGTAAATTTGTAAGTTACATAATCTTCCAATTTCTTATTTC
This sequence comes from Nicotiana otophora, assembly GCA_000715115.1. Taxonomy (NCBI): domain Eukaryota; kingdom Viridiplantae; phylum Streptophyta; class Magnoliopsida; order Solanales; family Solanaceae; genus Nicotiana; species Nicotiana otophora. Next base: position 11,611 of record AWOL01S0033791.1, read on the forward strand.
AAGCATAAATTTCTAAATCTTGTATTCTACCTTAACGGCTCAGACGAATGTCTAGTGACATTATCAAATTAGTTAGGAATACCATATACAATGCTAGGCATCAGTGGAGAGATTAGCTCGTGAATATTCGGGCTACTAGCGATATAACACATGATTTCCGTCGAGGTCATTTGGCCCGATCCAGAATAATGTGTACATTGCCGAGGGTCGAGCGTCGCAAACCATAGATGCACCTATATACTGGCGAGGCATTCGGCCCGCTCCACAAGAAAGAAAGGAAGTTACCGAATTTTGAGACATGTGTTTACAATACCGTACATGAGTAAATAATGGATATAATCTTTACCATTTTCTCAAATAACTCGTCCACAACTCAAGGTGCTAAGGCTTGGCCTAGTATACATATATTTATTTCTAAATCAATTTCATTTATGATGCCAATTAATTAAGCCAGCAAAATGAGTTTAAATAATTCAAATATTACATGATAAGATTCTAAGTCTACCCGGACATAAACATGCTTTAGCTACGTATGGACTCTCGTCAGTTCGTGCGTACGTAGCACCCACAACTAGTAGCACCCAATAATAATATCACCTAGGGGGTAGTTTCCCCTTTGCAAGGTTAGAGAGGAGACTTACCTCGCTCCGAAGTTCCATAACCGGCTCCAAGACCTCTCTAACGCCTCAAACCAAAGCCCGTCGATCCAAAACTATGAAAAAGGTGCAAACTAGTCAAAATATACTATAATACCCATAATTAGTAAATTTAATAAATTCCCAACTCCGCTCGAAAAGTTGATGAAAATAACCCTCGGGCCCACGTGCCCAAATTCCAAAATTTTTGAGGATAAACATTACCCATAACCTTACAAACTCTAATATATAATTTATTCCTAATTCCATGCCCAATTTCGTGGTCAAAATCAAAAATTATCAATTCTAGGTTTTCTACCAAAGTCCCACAATTTTCCTAAATCTTTCTTCCTTAAATATACATATAAACCTTACATTTATCTCACAACAAGTGGGAAATTACTTACCTTATGTTACATGATAAAAACTCCTCAAAATCTCCCAAGAACCGAGCTCCAAAAATCCAAAGCGAAATGAGGAAAAAGACCAAGTTCGATCACTTAATAATCTGCCCAGTTTTGCTTCTGCGACCACATTAGCCGATTCTACAGCTTCGCATTGGTCCGCCTTTCACATCTGCAGAGGCCACTAAGCCGCCTAACCGCTTCTGCGGGCGCGCATCTGCGTGAACTAACCCCCTTCCAAGCGCAGGTGTGAGTCCGCACCTGCAGAATTCCTGCTGCATATGCGCTCTACAGTACCTAGTCCATTTCTCTGCATCTACACAACACATCCTACATCTGGGAGCTCGCACCTGCGATCAAAGCTCCGCAGGTGCGGTTATACCAGCAGAGCCCAGTCTTCAGCAAGTCTCACAACTTCAACTTTTGATCCGTTAACTATTCGGAATCAACCCGAGGCCCCCGGGACCTCGACCAAATATACCAAATAGTCTAAAAACACAATACAAGCTTAGTCGAGCCTTCAAATCACATCAAATAATGCTAAAACCACGAATTGCACCCCCAATTCAAGCTTAATGAACTTTAGAACTTCAACCTTCTATATTTGATGCCGAAACCTATCAAATCAAGTCCGACTGACCTCAAATTTTGCACACAAGTCATAATTGACATTATGGACCTGCTCCAACTTCCGGAATCGGAATCCGACCCCGATATCCAAAAGTCCACTCCTGGTCAAAGTCCCCAATAATCTTCCGAATTTTCAACTTTTGCCAATTGATGCCGGAATGGCCTACGGACCTCCAAATCAACATTCAGACACGCTCTTAGGTTCAAAATCACTATACAGAACTATTCTCAGGCTCAGAATCCCAAACAGATATCGATAACATCAAAATCCACTCCAACCCAAACTTAGGAAATTCTTAAACCTTCAAAATGCCATCCTTCCGTAATAAGCATCGAAATACTCTCGAGCCACCCGATACTCGACCCGAACATACTCCCAAGTCCGAAATTATCATACGAACCTATTAGAACCTTCAAATCCCGATTCCGAGGTCGTTTACTCAAAAGTTAAACCTTGGTCAACTCCTCCAACTTGAGCTTCCGAATTTAGAATTTTCTTTCCAAGTCAACTCTGAACTTCCTGAAATTCAATTCCGACCACACGTACAAGTCGTAATACTTGAAGTGAAGCTACTCCAGACCTCAAACCGCCGAACGACGCGCTAGTGCTCAAAATGACCGGTCGGGTCGTTACACTCATCTTAGCTATTTGGCTTCATTTCAAAATCATCAAGTCCCAATATTACTTGTTGAGAAATGATTTGTCAAAATATCTTGTCAATTCAAATAGAAAGGCTGATTCTTTTGTGCTTGACTATAAGCTCCTCGCTAAGAACTTGTCACGACCCAATTTCTCCCTCCTTGAACCGTCGTGACGGCACCTAGTCTCTATAACTAGGTAAGCCTAACACTTTGTGAAAATGAAATAAAAGCATGAATATTAACTACTAACAGTAACAAATACCTAATAAGCAACTGAATGCCACTCGGTATATACGATTATCACCTCTGAAAAGTACGAAGAACATTTTCCCAAAAGCCGGAAACCTACAAGTCACAAGCTATTGAGAAGTCTTAACTGTTCTATACATTATTTCTACAGAAGGAAGGAAAAATGAATATAGGCGAATAGAGGGAGACTCCGAGGATCTGCGGGCGTGGGCAGATGTACTTTGAAGTCTCCAATAAACACCAGTGACTGCAACTAGTGATGAGGCTGGTAAGATGAACCTGGATCTGCACACGAAAAATATGTGCAGGAAAGGGCGTAAGTACACCACAGCAGTACCCAGTAAGTGCCAAGCCTAATATCGGTCGAGTAGTGACGAGATCAGGTCAGCGCCTTACTGGTATAAATATAATGAAATAAGATAGAATGAAATATCAAAATAAAAATAAATACGGAAATCTAATAGGAATAGAATCAATGAAAGACAACAGTTCAGAACACAGTGATAATAACAGGGGATCACCAAGGATACCGTCCCGTATTCCCAAACGTAAATGTGCAGGGGGAATCTACCGGAATACCGTTCCGTAGTCCCAAAGTAAATATGCAAGACAGGGAGGATGTACCGGAATACCGTTCCGTAGTCCCAAAGTAAATATGCAAGGCAGGGGGGATCTACCGGAATACCGCTTCGTAGTCCCAAAGTAAATATGCAAGACAAGGGAATCTACCAGAATACCATTCCGTAGTCCCAAATTAAATATGCAAGATAGGGGGATCTACCGAAATACTGTTCCGTAGTACCAAAGAAAATATGCAAGACAGGGGGGTCTACCGGAATACCGTTCCATAGTCCCAAAATAAATATGCTGCGCAAACAATAGAAATACAACTACATCATGAATTCTTACGATTTAGACTAAGTACAAGTCAAGGAAGAAGCAGAAAATTCATTAAGCATGTTGCACAGAGTTCACATAAACAATTAAGACACGTAGACATGTTGTTCTAAACTATACATAATAATTACATANACTCCAACCCAAACTTAGGAAATTCTTAAACCTTCAAAATGCCATCCTTCCGTAATAAGCATCGAAATACTCTCGAGCCACCCGATACTCGACCCGAACATACTCCCAAGTCCGAAATTATCATACGAACCTATTAGAACCTTCAAATCCCGATTCTGAGGTCGTTTACTCAAAAGTTAAACCTTGGTCAACTCCTCCAACTTGAGCTTCCGAATTTAGAATTTTCTTTCCAAGTCAACTCTGAACTTCCTGAAATTCAATTCCGACCACACGTACAAGTCGTAATACTTGAAGTGAAGCTACTCCAGACCTCAAACCGCCGAACGACGCGCTAGTGCTCAAAATGACCGGTCGGGTCGTTACACTCATCTTAGCTATTTGGCTTCATTTCAAAATCATCAAGTCCCAATATTACTTGTTGAGAAATGATTTGTCAAAATATCTTGTCAATTCAAATAGAAAGGCTGATTCTTTTGTGCTTGACTATAAGCTCCTCGCTAAGAACTTGTCACGACCCAATTTCTCCCTCCTTGAACCGTCGTGACGGCACCTAGTCTCTATAACTAGGTAAGCCTAACACTTTGTGAAAATGAAATAAAAGCATGAATATTAACTACTAACAGTAACAAATACCTAATAAGCAACTGAATGCCACTCGGTATATACGATTATCACCTCTGAAAAGTACGAAGAACATTTTCCCAAAAGCCGGAAACCTACAAGTCACAAGCTATTGAGAAGTCTTAACTGTTCTATACATTATTTCTACAGAAGGAAGGAAAAATGAATATAGGCGAATAGAGGGAGACTCCGAGGATCTGCGGGCGTGGGCAGATGTACTTTGAAGTCTCCAATAAACACCAGTGACTGCAACTAGTGATGAGGCTGGTAAGATGAACCTGGATCTGCACACGAAAAATATGTGCAGGAAAGGGCGTAAGTACACCACAGCAGTACCCAGTAAGTGCCAAGCCTAATATCGGTCGAGTAGTGACGAGATCAGGTCAGCGCCTTACTGGTATAAATATAATGAAATAAGATAGAATGAAATATCAAAATAAAAATAAATACGGAAATCTAATAGGAATAGAATCAATGAAAGACAACAGTTCAGAACACAGTGATAATAACAGGGGATCACCAAGGATACCGTCCCGTATTCCCAAACGTAAATGTGCAGGGGGAATCTACCGGAATACCGTTCCGTAGTCCCAAAGTAAATATGCAAGACAGGGAGGATGTACCGGAATACCGTTCCGTAGTCCCAAAGTAAATATGCAAGGCAGGGGGGATCTACCGGAATACCGCTTCGTAGTCCCAAAGTAAATATGCAAGGCAGGGGGGATCTACCGGAATACCGCTTCGTAGTCCCAAAGTAAATATGCAAGACAAGGGAATCTACCAGAATACCATTCCGTAGTCCCAAATTAAATATGCAAGATAGGGGGATCTACCGAAATACTGTTCCGTAGTACCAAAGAAAATATGCAAGACAGGGGGGTCTACCGGAATACCGTTCCATAGTCCCAAAATAAATATGCTGCGCAAACAATAGAAATACAACTACATCATGAATTCTTACGATTTAGACTAAGTACAAGTCAAGGAAGAAGCAGAAAATTCATTAAGCATGTTGCACAGAGTTCACATAAACAATTAAGACACGTAGACATGTTGTTCTAAACTATACATAATAATTACATACGCTAGTGTAGCTTAGTTAGGGAAGACAGGTATTTTACTATATGAAAACGGAGTTTTGCAATAATAGTCCGTGTACGCACTCGTCACCTCACGTACACGGCGCTCATATATCAAAAACAGTACCAAATCCTAAGGGGAGTTCCCTCACATAAGGTTAGGCAAGCCACTAACCACGAACCAAGCTCAAATCAAATTTGAAATCACGCTCTTGCCACGAGTATCCAACTCCGAGTGGACCAAATCTAATCAAATCAATTACATCACGTAAATATAGCTACAAGTAACTAATCTAGCTAATGAAATCAAAGCTAAGGCAAGAAAATAGAAAAATGCCCAAAACGTCTCCTCGGGCCCACGTCTCGGAATTAGGTAAAGGTTACCAAATAAGAACACCCATTCACTCACGAGATCACTCGTACCAAAATTATCCAAATTAGATGTCTAAATCCCACTCAAAAACTCAGAAATTCGGTTGGGGAACTTTTTCCCCATTTTCCCAACTTTCTCACTCAAATTCCTTAATTAAATGAAGAAAACAACAATAGATTAATGAAATACTTCCTTGCAACGTCAAGTCTAAGCCATCCTGAAGATAGCTTCCATCTTTAATTGCCACATTCTGAAGTTTGCTCTTCGGTCAAATTTCTCAACATAGGTCTTTGTTAGAGTCATTTTGGCTATTGAAACTAATCCGGTTAGATCCGGCTCTGATATCAATTTGTTAGGATCGGGAACCCGGGTAGTGCGAAATATAGCCAAACAACGGTATAATGACAATAACAAAGACAATGGAAGTTGATAACAACGACAATTAAAGTAGATAAAGAAGACACAAATTTGGTGTGGTTCGGTCAAAGTGATCTACGTCCACAAGCGGAGAGGAGCAATTTACTATAACAATAAGAGTACAAAAGAGAGTACAAAATTAGAGTAAACACTCTAATTAATCCCAAATACCCTAAGAGAATAACCTCACAAGATCACTCTAAAGAAAGGGTTCACACAGGTGCTTCCCAACACTAACTCTCATACAAAACACTCTTAATAAAGGAAGAAAGGAAAAAACAAGAATTGAAGACAAGTCTTGTTGGTGTGTCTAAAATGAACTAATGACCTTCCCTTTTATAGGCAAAAAAGTCTTGGCCTTTTAGGTGTAAAAGAAGAGATACAACTTGTGCAAATGATGTCCAACACACAATGCAATATTTTTGGGTCCCAAAGAATATTGCCAACAAAGTTTACACTTTGCAAAGATGTTTATGCTTATGTGAGATGAGCTCCATTTGACAAAATAATGGCCATATTACAGTTTCCTTAATTTGTATCAAGTTATATCACGTATCCTTAAAATCGCGTATAAATTCAATTGTTATCCGATTTTCGGGGTATATATAAGAAAACACAACATCCATCCCTAAAAAGTCAAAGAAAGAAAAATAATCAGATTTGCCCTTTAAAGTCCTTTCCAAAGAACAGAATTACATCCTTCCTTCAAAGGCCAAAGAAGGAAAAAGCAAGTAAACTCCCAACCATAAGTATACCCATCAATAAAGAAACTGGAATTCCCTCCAACGTTTAATTCTCTAATTCTCCCATGACTAGGGAGTAGAGAACGAAAGGGTTAAAAATGTCGAATTATGACAAATCCTCTGAGATAACCACAACTACTTTGGGATTCCAGTGTTAGTTGATTGATTGAACTTGAGAGTAGAATAAAATGAATAATATTTACAATGCACAAAGGCGGATCTAGGATTTCTAAAATATAGGTGCACCATTAAAAAAAGGAGAAAAAACTATGGAGTGAGAATTCATCCATGTTCCTTTGTATAAATAACTTGGTTGAATAGCGAGCGCACCATTTAGTCTTCGTGGAGCATAGCTACCAACAGATAATATTAGATTAATTTTAAAAAATACATACATAAAATACCTAATTTGGCGAAGAGACAATGGGTTCACGTATCTCATAAACTACCCTATAAATCCGCCCCTGACAATGCAGAAGTAGCAATGTTTTCATCAGCAAAATAAAAGATTTGTAAAAATGACCCTCCTTGTCTCTTTAGTTTGTCATTTTCTATACACTGAATAACAGAAAAACTAGAAGCTCACATGCAAGAAAGAGAAAGGACCAGATCCAGGTAGCTGAAAACCGAAAGTACACAAGATTGATCAACAGTGTCTCTGCAAGTAAATAATGAGTGTGGATAAAGAAACCAAAAAGAATGGCGAAAATAATGAAAGAATGTGCCTAAAGCTAATTATGAACCACAATTTTTCTTCTATCTGGAGTTTGATGGTGACTCAGGCTTCTCTATACCACATGAATGCCATGTTACTCTTGAAGCTTGTCCCTTCAAAAATGTTTTACTCTAGTAGTAAAGACTATTGTAAAGCCCTGTTATATCAGCCCCAACAACTTTGAAACTACCTTTAAATGCTATACCTCATTCATATGCTCTAATTGCCTCATCCAAATTGTAGATGGTCCTATAATTCATAAAGTCTAACAGTCTACCTGGGACATGTTTCTTGATATTTTATCTTAGTAATTTCTAGAAATGATAAACTTAATGCCAAGCAACAGAAGAAAAATCGAACTCAACCACAGAATCCTCACATTTATGGGAGTGTCAACCATTTGGAGTTGGCTTTCTTTTCACTAGCACCTACTACTATATGAATCCACGAATTACTGCAAAGGCTGTCGAAATTGGTTTTCTATTAACTAAAATGTATCAAGATCAAACCCTACAGACAATCTACCACCGCACATGCAAAAAGCTTCTTTCTTTTGGTGTGTGTGTGTGTGTGGTGGTGGTGGTGGGGGGTTAGAACTCCCAGTTACTCCTATTTAAAGCATTATTATAGATCACAATCTATAATATCAAAACCCCAAATTTAAGAGGAATTATGTCATGATAAACCATCCAACGTAGTTTGTTTTTGGGAGAGTTTTAAGGTACACATATGACGTGGCCTAAGTACAATAAGCCTCAATTTCTAACCAACAAATATTTACACAGTATATATATATATATATATATAGACAGAGAGAGAGAGAGCAGATATAAGGATGGCCGAAACAGATAGGCCAAGGAAAAAACTCTTCGGACCAAGAGCGAATTCTGCAAATGTTAAGGATTAGGATATCATATCTGGTTCGGAACAAACAAAGGCACAAGCTGCAGCAACTAAGTAGGTTGAGAAGACCCCAAATAGTACATGCACAATCATCCAAAATTTAAAAAACCAAAGTAAAACAGCTTTTTATTCATACCTTATTGTCACAGCCTTGGACCTCTCCAACATAACCGTGCAGCAACCAAGCCGACTACTCTCTTCATAGGCGCTGAGCAGTCTCTCCCCCAGGTGTGCAAGCTTAATACTTGAATCCTTACATAGCGTGGTAGTCCAAACAAGCCAAAATGGCCAAGTATATAGTAGATTATCAAAGAGAACGTAACATTTATCGTGTGAGGAAAGAATAAAACCTTATATGCACAACTATGCTTTACAAGTGTTAGTTTTTACAAGAGCTAGACCCTGTGCACTCTATTACCTTCCTACATGAGACGAGCATTTCTGGAAACTTCTAGAATATATTGGACTGCTCTCCACGCTACTTCTGAGCCACATCGGATGGGCACTGTGTCATCTGCAGGTGCACCGCCTCCTTTGTGTACATCCACCTCTGCAACGGATGAGCACCCGCAACAACTCATGGGCCCTATGACCCTCGCAAAGTTGTGGAGCTCAAAAAACAGTAAAACCATGAAACTTTCAAAACATTTTAAGTTTCTGAAGTTGCTTAAAATCTTAGGTCACTGCTTTTACTCGAGCTCTTCTCTGAATTTAGAGCTTTGCAACAGATTACCATCACACCCGTAGATGATCAGATATGCAACCATGTGCGACTGACTAAAAGGGACTTGCTAACAAGAACGTGAGAATCACATATGTTGCGACTTCTTTCTTTTGGGATCCCACAATCTTACAAATTAACCTGTTTTCATCAAAATATTCATTTTACATTCGTATTTTTCAAACATTTGAGACCAACCAATACAGTGTTTGCTTTTGCATTTCTCTTCACTTGAACCTAAACTACAGGACTACTATCCTAATAAGAAATTGCCAAGCTTGCAGAACACAGGAGATCTATTTACTTCTGAATCAATTCATATTAACAGAAGGCAACATTCAGATGAGGCTCTGTACCAAATGCAGGCAATTATTTTCTATGAGATAAAAGAAATCAAATTTCTTCATTGCTACAAAGTGCAACTAATGGAGCCAGCTCTATATCACTCTCCTCCGAAACACTTTAGAGCATCTCTCTTCATAGTAGATCAAAGATTTGTAAAAATGTAATTCTTTCACATGACTCCCTGTGTTGCAGTAAAACTGTATCAGGATAAAATTGAAAAGACCTCTTCTAAGCTGCTCCGCCTCAGAAGCGGCTTCCCTAGTCTCATGCTGAACCGGGGCTACCGGCGGTATAGGAATGAATTCTGGGGTCTCATCAACCTGGACCCTCTGCTCAGGAGTGTGGGCTGCGGGAGTCTGTTCCCCTCCCCCGGTCTGAGATGTGGCGGGAGCTAACGGAATCAATCCCGCCTGAGCTAAGGTGCTGAACATGCTCATGAACTGGGCTAGAGTCTCTTGGAGGGCTAGTGCAGCAATAGGAACCTCCGATGCCTGCCCTCCAGCTGGATCTGCTGGGGGCTACTCTATCGCAACTTGCGCTGGTGCTCTGGCTGCACCGCGTGACCGTACTCTACCCCGACCCCGGCCTCTGGCGGCTCTAGCAGGGGGCGTGGGTTCCTGGTCATCAGATCCTACGGTACAGGTCCTTACCATCTGTGAGAAAGAATAGAATAGAGAAATTTTAGAATTTGATGCCAATAACTCGCACGACAAGGAAATCAAAGAAGTATGTCTATTCCTAATAGTTCCATAGCCTCCCGAAGATAAGTACAGACGTCTCCGTACTGATCCGCGAGACTCTAATTAACCGGCTTGTGACTCACGATTCCTATGAACCCAGAGCTCTGATACCAACTTGTCACGACCCAATTTCTACCTCCGTGAACCGTCGTGACGGCACCTAGTCTCTACAATTAGGTAAGCCTAACACTTTGCGGAAATGAAACAAAAGCATGAACATTAACTACTAACAATAACAAATATCTAATAGGCAACTGAATGCCACTCGGCATATACAATTATCACCTCTGAAAAGTACGAAGAACATTTTCCCAAAACCCGGAAACCCGCAAGTCACAAGCTACTGAGAAGTCTTAACTGTTCTATACATGATTTCTACAGAAGAAAGGAAAAATGAACATAGGTGAATAGAGGGGGACTCCGAGGATCTGCGAGCGCGGGCAGATATACCTTGAAGTCTCCAATAAGCAGCAGCGACTGCAACTAGTGATGAGGCTGGTAAGATGAACCTGGATCTACACACGAAACATATGTGCAGGAAAGGGCATGAGTACACTACAGCGGTACCCAGTAAGTGCCAAGCGTAACCTCGGTCGAGTAGTGACGAGATAAAGTAAGAGCCTTACTAGTATAAATATAATGAAATAAGACAGAATGAAATATCGAAATAAAAATAAATACGAAAATCTAACAGGAATAGAATCAATGAAAGACAACAACTCAGAACACAGTGATAACAACAGGAGATCTCCTAGGATACCGTCCTGTAGTCCTAAATGTAAATGTGTGGGGCAAGTAAATATGTAAGACATGGGGGATCTACCGGAATACCGTTCCGTAGTTCCAAAGTAAATATGCAAGACATGAGGGATCTACTGGAATACCATTCCGTAGTCCCAAAGTAAATATGCAAGACATGAGGGATCTACTGGAATACCATTCCGTAGTCCCAAAGTAAATATGCAAGACATGGGGATCTACCGGAATTCCGTTCCGTAGTCCCAAAGTAAATATGCAAGACATGGGGGTCTACCGGAATACCGTTCCGCAGTCCCAAAGCAAATATGCAGCGCAAATAATAGAAATACAACTATATCACGAATTCTTACGATTTAGACTAAGTACAAGTCAAGGAAGAAGCAGGAAATTCATTAAGCATGCTGCACAGAGTTCACATAAACAATTAACACACGTAGACATGTTGGTCTAAACTAAACAGGATAATTGCATATGCTAGTATAGCTCAGTTAGGGAAGACAGGTATTTTACTAAATGAAAATGGAGTTTTGCAACAATAGCATGTGTACGCACTCGTCACCTCACGTACATGGTGCTCATATATCAAAAACAGTACCAAATCCTAAGGGGAGTTCCCTCACGCAAGGTTAGGCAAACCACTAGCGTCGAACCAAGCTCAAATCAAATCCGAAATCATGCTCTTGCCACGAGTATCCAACTCCGCGTGGCCTAAATCTAATCAAATCAATTACATCACGTAAATATAGATACAAGTAACTAATCTAGCTAATGAAATCAAAGCTAAGGCAAGAAAATAGAAAAACGCCCAAAACGTCTCCCCGGGCCCATGTCTCGGAATCAGGTAAAAGTTACCAAATATGAATACCCATTCACTCACGAGATCACTCGTACCAAAATTATCCAAATTCGATGTCTAAATCCAACTCAAAAACTCAGAAATTCAGTTGAGGAACTTTTCCCCCATTTTCCCAACTTTCTCACTCAAATTCCTTAATTAAATGAAGAAAACAACAATAGATTAATGAAATACAACAAAAAACAAGTTCGGAATCGTTACCCCAAAGCTTTCTCTGAAAATCCCTCAAGAAATCGCCTTCTCCCGAGCTCAAAAATCAAATTTGTGAATATGAACCTCAATCCTTGATTCTGCCCCTTTTTGCCCAGCAATCTTCGTACTTGCGGGCCATGGGTCGTACCTACAATGCCGCATCTGCGACAAATCCCCCGCAGGTGTGGAAATCACTTAAGAGGGTTGGGTCCGCATCTATGGCCATGGGGGCCGCATCTGCGCGTGCGCGCCTGCGAAACACTGTCCGCTTCTGCGGTCTTCCTCCGCGCGTGCGAGTCTTTGGGCGTATCTGCGGGCATCGCAGATGCGGAAATTCCTCGCACCTGTGACCACTGGTCAAGCCTCCAAATTCCGCATCTGCTCCTGGTCATCCGCACGTGCGAGCCCTCACCTGCGGGCTCCCCTCCGCAGGTGTGAAACACCAGAACCAGCAAAAAAACTCAGCAACTTTCCTAAGTCTAAAATTCATCCGTTAAGCATCTGAATCACACCCGAGGTCCCCGGGACTTCAACCAAACATACCACGAAGTCTTAAAATACCATACGAACTTAGTCAAATCCTCAAACCACATCAAATAACGCTAAAATCACTAATCGTTCTTCGTTTCAAACTTAAAGAATTTGAACTTCTAAATTCGACAACCAATGCCGAAACCAACCAAACTACGTCTGATTGACCCCAAACTTTGCACACAAGTCATATTCAATATTACGCACCTACTACAATTTCTGAAATAGGAATCCGACCCCGATATCAAAATTTCCACTACCGGTCCAAATCTCCAAAAATTCGACTTTCGCCATTTCAAACCTAAATAAGCTACGGACCTCCAAAACATAATCCGGACACGCTCCTAAGTCCAAAATCACCTAACGGAGCTAACGGAACCAACTGAATTCCATTCCGGAGACGTCTTCATATAGTCCCGACAGGCTCCAAATCCTAAGGCTTAAACCTCCATTTAGGGAATAAGTGTCCTAAAACACTCGAAAAATCAAAACGAAACCTCCCAGCAAGTCACAATAGCAAAAATAGATATGGGAAAAGCAGTAAATAGGAGATCGGGACTATTACTTTCAAAACGACCGGCCGGGTCGTTACAGAACTATTGCACATCGATTAACGGTAAAGAATTTAGACAACTCATAAACTTCCTTTATATAATTAATATGTTTTCTTAGGATAAACACCCCTCAGAGGAATACCTTGAAGAATTCATTCACATATCGAAACCCCCTGGATTTATTACTTTTTATTCAGTACATACCTAAATTATTTTTTTGTCTTAATTGCCCTCTTGAACTTGGCAGTTTAATAACCTTCGCCATTGAACATTAACATGATAAAGAGAGTGGATACATTCTCTTTTAGGCGCGTGAGAGTAATGAAAAATAAAAAAAATCAACTTCTAGGTGGGGTATATTTTAACCGTTAATTGTCACATAGTCATATACAATGATTTTTTTGTTCTAGCTCTGTATTTTTTCTTACTTCTTCTTAATATGTCACACATCTTTTACTTTAATTTATAGTAATTTCTTATTTCTTTTTCGGTGCTATGGCTATTTATTTTACTGTGTATTTCTTCTTTTCCCCCAATATGTAAATGACTAAAATATATTATTTTTAGCACAATAAAACATTTCGTCAAAAGAATAGTGTTTCAAGTATGTGTTTCATTTTATTTCTTCTTATATGCACGATATTTATTTTAACCACTGCGGCAACTGTAAAAAATAATTTTGCTAGAGCTTTATTATTTTTAACCAAATAATAAGGTTTTTGCTAAAATAATAGATATCAACTGTGAATTATTTTTAATTTCTTTTTTAAATGCAATGATTATTTATCCCAATTACGTACTCCCTCCCCCCCTCCTTGCTAGAACTCCATTAGTTTTAGTGAAATATAATTTTTTAAACTAAAATAATAGATTTTAATTATGTATTTTTGTATTTCGTCTTTAGATGCGATGACAATTTGTTTTAACTGCGTATTATTTTGGGTCAAATATTTAAAAAATAAATTTAGGTTAAACTCCATTATATTTTGCTAAATAAAAAAGGCTAATAATGAAGTTCCAAACATATTTTTTATAATACCATGTGAACAAAATATATCCATGTGGCAGCGAGTGCTCACACCTCCCTTGGCTGAGGTTGTCTAGAGGGTAAAGTTTAGCAAACAGCTAAGTTGAAGGAGGTAATTAAGACCAAAACTAGTTTAAGTGTGTACCAAATTAAAAGTGCTAAGTTCAGGATGGTCCCGATATATTATGTATAACTATAAAAATAAAACATAAATTTAAAAGAACCAACAAACGAAGAAAATTATTGACCTAAGTGGTATAGGTTTTGTTGATTGACAAAGAAACACATACATGAACCAGGTCTACGGATACTGTACACAAGTTACGATCAGAATCAAGCAAAAGATATGCACGTGCAAAAGATAAGTATGAATGGTTATTTCTGATAATCTCTTAATGAAAAGATTGCATATTTGATAAGAAGGAGGACTTGAAGAGAACTCTATCTAAGATAAGGGAAGAGTTAAAAGTTGAAGTTAACTAGAACTCTTCCACCAAGGAAGAGTAAAGCATTAGACTTTTAATTACTCTTTATTTAGTAACTCTAAAAATATTAGTGTTGTTCTCTTTTTACATATGATCGCACAAGCACTGAAGTAAAAGCAAGAGTTGAGAGCAAAATAGCAAGGCATTTTGTGAGCAATTTTTGTGAGATTTAAGAGTGCGAACATGAAGCTACACGAACCAGAGTAAAGAACCAGTTGCATAAAGAGTTTTATGTGTCTATCTTTATTTATAGTTTAAAGTGTAGTAGGCGTTTTGAAATGTACCTTTTAGCTTTCTTTAGAAGCAAATTATACTAGGTACTAGAGTTGTATTATTCAAGTTAGATTTAACTTGAAGTAGTCACAATGGCCCTTGGCGTGTTGCTACAAGGGTTAGAGCTTAATCCTTAGGTTTGCAAGAGGTTTGTAAACTTTATTTTGGCTCAGAGTTAGTGTTTTGAAAAAATCCTACTGGGTAGTAGGTCATATTTTTTTTACCTTCTGAGCCGGGTATTTTTCACGTAAAAATACTATGTTCTTTACTTTATGAATTTCTTTATTCTGCAATAGTAGCATTGGAACCACATAGAAGAATCAAGTCCTTCGATAATCCAGTGAACGCAAATATTGGGCATCATAAAAATCAGCCCCCCTCTTATGTGGTTTTGAAGTATAAAACATCAATGGGTATGGAAGCAAGTTATCCTTGAAGAGGCTAACTGTTGCACCTTATTTTGCACTAGTCAAGACAGGATTCAATTTATAGTTTCTCTGTTGTTCATGAAAGAGAGTTGGGTATACTAGGGTACTTATTTAATTACTAAGTCATGTTCCTTATAGGTCTGTAAACTGATGAGATTATGGGTAAGGGTTCTTGTTCTTCTAAGGGGAAGGTGTTAGGCACCCCTTAAAATCTACCTAAGGTAGCTCCATAGGACTTAGNAAAGAGAGTTGGGTATACTAGGGTACTTATTTAATTACTAAGTCATGTTCCTTATAGGTCTGTAAACTGATGAGATTATGGGTAAGGGTTCTTGTTCTTCTAAGGGGAAGGTGTTAGGCACCCCTTA
>AWOL01S0033794.1:0-17112 GCA_000715115.1 Nicotiana otophora
TCCTTATTTCTTTAATTGTTTTGAATAGCATTTTGGATTAACTATCAATGTGATGATTTAATTTTTGGCTTACCTAACGACGACAGTAGGAGCCATAACGGCATATAGTCGGATTTGGATTATGATACAAAAGATATATGTTATTCTAAAGTACTTTGTACGTTTGTTCAATTTCTCAAACCACTGGTTTCCTTTGAATTCTCAAAGCTAATTCGTACTGAACCATATATGTTTTATGTCTTTTTAATGGTAAGACAAGGGAGTCTTTTCACTTAGATGATGCTGGAGGTATTAATGAACATTATATTTACCGTTTTGACATTGACTTTTAAGTGTTTGAAGAAGAAAATTTAACTAACAGTACACAATATTTGTCTTTGTAAAAATATCAATTATATATAATAATACATGGCAAAATTAATCAGATCGTCAAGGAATATTTGGTTACTCCATAAAGATTGATTTTCTCTTATAAATTTAAAACATTATTCTCTCTTATATTTTTAAGACATTATCTATATTGCATATTTTATTTTTGATTTAAGATTTCGCGAAACGTGGATAAAAGTTTTTAGTATATATGAAAGAGGGCACTAGGAAAGTGAGATGGCATCTCTCTTAAGCCAAACATATAGTATTGTCTTTTTTTCTCCTTTTATTGGGTATTCATTATTTTTTATTTAATATATTATTTGAAAAATTCTATCTTCATAACTCACNTTATAACTCACTCCACTTTATCTTTGTTACCTATATTTTAATAATATCAATAATTCTCATGCCTCTCATATCCTAAACCTCCAATTGTTTAATGTTTAATCTTATGACAATTTATGGTAGTGTTCCCTTATATGGACCTATATCATATATCCAAGCTAACATGAAAGGTTAAGCAAAGAAAGTAGAGGTTTGGAAGGAGACACGATCTATCCAAAGCTCATCTAAACTAATAAGGCCACGCAACAATTCTTCCAAGGGAGAAGCTATGCTCCATTGTTTTTGGCTTCAATAAATTCAATACAGCCTTAGATGCTTGACATCTCTGTGTAATGATCCGACCGGTCATTTTGAGCATTTGTATTCCATTTGGTGGTTTGAGGTCATGAGTAGCTTCATATGGTGTATTATGAGTTACGTCTATCGTCGGTTTTGGTTTTCGGGTGGTTCGGGATTGATTTGAAGAATGATTCTCAACTAGCAAGCTTTAAGTTGGAAGAGTTGACCAAATTTGACTTTTGTGTATTTGACCTTGGATCGGAGTTTTTATGGTTCCAATAGGTATGGATGGTGATTTGGACTTGGACGTATGTGCGGGTTTGCATTTGGATGTTTCTAGAAGGTTTTGGCTCCTATTGGCGAAGGTTTGCAACTTGAATGTTTAGTAGTTCACAAGTTTGACCGGGAAGTGACTTCTATTTTATCGGATTTGGATTGCTGCTCTATCAGTTGGAATATGTTTGTTATGTCATTTGGGACAGGTGTTAAATGTTCGGTCAGATTCTGGATTGGTTAGGTTTGAATTGGACGCTTCGTTCGAAGTTTATGAACTTAAGATATTGATCTTGATCGATGATTCGTGATTTTCATGTTATTTTGTGTGATGGGAGGCCTCGAGTAGGTTCGTGTTATATTTTGGGACTTGTTGGTATGTTCGGATGGGGTCCCGAGGGGCTGGGGTGTGTTTCAAATTGATTTTGGACCATTTCAGAGGTGGCATGAGCTGCTGGTTTGTCTTATTTTTCTTATGATCCGGTTGAGCTTCGCGATCGCGGGAGCACATATGCAATAGTGATGCTTATTTTGTAAGTTGGGTTCGTTGTTCATCACATTCTCGAGGGAGCCATCACGTTCGCGAATAAGGGAATTTAGGCTGGATAGACCTGTTCTTTGCGTTCAAATATGAGGTTCGTGATTGTCGTTTCAGCAAGGGAGCGGAGGATTTAGGTTATCGCGTTCGCATGGGTAGAAGCGAATTTGCGAAGGTCTGGCAGTGTGGAACTATGCGTTTGTGGGTTAGGTATCACGTTCGAGATGTGTTTTCGATGGTAGTGCTATTGTTTCTTCTACGTGATCGTGAGGGATATGCCGCAATTGCGATGAATATATCTGGGCGCTACTTATAAGTACTTTATTTCGAATGTTTTGGTTATTTTATCACATTTTGAATTACAGAGCTTGGATTTAGGTGATTCTTGGCGCGATCTTCACGATTTGGAATGGAGTATGTTTTTTGTTACACCTCATATCTTCATACGTGAGAGTATTCGTAAGTCAATAGATGTAACCTCATAAATGAGATCTTCTTTGAGAGTACATAAAGTAAGTTAATCATGCTACCTTGGAGGTTACAAATATTTTAGATCATGAATAACAAGTACCAAGAGGTTGGAAGCTTAGAAGCTAAACCAATTGAAGAAAATAAGTTTCGTCGAAAGTCGACTAGTTTGGAATGTTACAACATGTACATTGGGGTGAGACTTTGTTTATTAACATGATAAGGAGATTATTTTATGAGTTATTTTATTCGTATGATAGTCGTGTATTACGTTTTAAAGTCAAGCAAGCTGTGGAACAAAAGATGGCAGAGATCATCACAAGTTACATTCATAAATGTGCTAAACATTAGGTAAAATGTAGCGGAGCTTTTCTCCCAATATACTTTGAGTTATAGGGTGATACACATACTGAATTCAAGAACTACGAGTCTGGTTTCTAACTCATTAAATCGTACATCGATAAAATATCGGAGTAGAGAGATATTTGCAGTTTCGCGAGACTGGGCAGACTACATGGGTTACTAGTAGGTGTGTCACTGAAGCATTTTGAGCAATACATATCATGTGTTATATGAGATCTTTTTGGACATATCAGCTACATTGAAGGTCATGTAATATAGTTTCCAACACACTTAATCGTTCATTCATATGAAATCCGGATAAAAAGATATAAGCGTTGGAAGATGGGCCAATGCTAGGGTCTCAAGCTAGCACCTCTTTGACTTTTCCAAAGTTGATATACGTTTTAAAGTCAAGCGAGTTGTGGAACACAAGTTTGCTAAGGCCATCACAAGTTACATTCATAAATGTGCTAAATATTAGTTGAAATGTAGTGGAGCTTTTCACGCAATATACTTGGAATTACAGTATTATATACATATCAAATTTAATATCTATGAGTCTAGTTTCTAACGCATTAAACCATTTGTCGATACGACATCAAAGTAGAGAGATATTTTGAGTTTCGCGAGACTGCGCAGACTGCATAGGTGACAAGTAAGTGTGTCACTAAAGCATTCTGAGGAATACGTTTTGTGTGTTATATGAGGTCTTTTGGGACATATTATATACCTAATTGAATGTCTTGGAATTTAGTTTCCAACGCACTTAACCGTTCATTCATACGACATCCAGATAAAAAAACGTCGGAAGATGGGCCAGTGCTAGGGTGCCAAGCTAGCACCTCTTTGACATTTCCAAAGTTAATATACATAGGTCTTAGGGCGTCTTTATCTGCATTTCTCCATAGAATACGACCAGAGAACATCCATAAACATATCCATAAGCTCTCTTCTAGGGATTCAAAGAAGATTGACATCCCGGGTATGAAATCAAGAAGCGATAACATTAGAACGATCCCTACGACGTAAGTATTGCTATATCGCCTCTCTTTTTCTTTGTAGTTTGAGTTTTGGAAGGTACTTCATAGTTAAGAAAAAGTCTAATTTCTGTATNTGCGATAATATTAGAACGATCCCTATGACGTAAGTATTGCTATATCACCTCTCATTTTCTTTGTAGTTTGAGTTTTCGAATGTACTTCATAGTTAAGAAAAAGTCTAATTTCCGTATTTAAGCTTTTAATATCAAGGAAGGTTGATACATTCGTTTCCTAATAGTTAGAACTCACGGGGCGGTGATCGGAAGCCATGAGTTCGATTTATTTTACTTTTAGTAGACTGTTTTGTAGTCCACTCGTATTGGCCTATTGTGCTGCTGATTTATGCAGTTTTGAAGGATAAAAGGGTGTGGAGAAATGCCACATGTGGTAGGGTAGTAGGCTAGGCTCTCGTCGTTGCAATTTCAGGCTAATTGATAACTTGTTGATTGGGTGTGTTATGGTATATTTGGGGTTTTTATTGTATAAAAGGTCCCGTATTGTACTTGTGTTGTTTTTGAGTTGCTGATTGTATTGTGTTTCTATCTCGCCTATAGTAGGGCTTGAGGGAGCAGTAAAATGTGGGGAAATGCTGCCCCTTTTATTTTTGAATCTAGTTATCATTTGAGATACGTGATATACTAATGACATCTAAGTTCTACATGTATTTCATTATTATAGGGTTAGAGCGATAGTTGTCGTAAGCTTGTTGTTGAGTTGCATTGACGGCTTGAGGTATGTTATCCATATGATACAAACGAAACGAGCAAACGCGCAACTTTCATAAATGACCTATTCATATAAGTACTATGGGTGCCAATGTTGTTGATTCCCCATGTGTCTTATTATTATATCGTTTGTTCACGGGTCTCAGAAAATACGTAAGTTGACAAAGTTTATCCGAAGGCATAATGATCTTATAATATTTTGAGAGATTTTATTGACTTACTTAATTATGCATTGCATTCATTTATACATGTACATTGACCCATGACCAGATGGCATTATATACCCGTATATTATATGTATATGGGGTATGGGGAAAGGTTATGGCATTATATATGCACCACCACCTGATCAACTAGTATACATTGATGATTTCACCCATAGAGGCCAAGAAGATATGATGGGATGCCCTCAGAGGCTTGATGATGTTATGTACGCATATGCCTATGCATGATATAACATTTATGCACATATGCATGGCATTATAAATGTTATGATTCACAGAGCTATTCAGACTTACAGGTTGAGTTTTTATTCCATGTTTCTTTCATGTCTTTTATATACTGCTTTCATGCCTTACATACACGGTAATTTATTTGTGCTAACGTCCCTTTTGCCTAGGGACCCTGTGTTTCATACCCGCAGGTCCCGATACTCAAGTTGACAATCGTCCTAGTAGGCTATCTATTCAGCGGAAGGTGTTGGTGCACTTCACTTGCTCTGGAGTTATCTATTTGGTCAGTATGATTTGGACATGTATTGATTGGTATGGCGGGACCCTGTACTGACCTTTATGACATTTATGTACTCTTAGAGGCTTGTTGACAGATGTCATGTGTATTGATACTTGTATGGCCTTGTCGGCCAATGTATTGAGTGTACAAATTATCATGTCGGCCTTATAGGCTTGTATGTCATATGTATAAGCTTCTATATCATGTTGGGTCGTCCTATGTCTAGTATTCCCTTATGTTTCATTTTAGTTATCTCATGACGGCCCTTCTGGCCCATTTACCCGTGATGGTGTGATAATAAAGATATGTTATGTTGGTACTCGATTGAGTAAGGCACTGGGTGCCCGTCGTGGCCCTCTGATTTGGCCGTAACATTCTTTTTGCTCTTATTTGATTATATTACATGATTCCATCTTTGATTTTGGCATTTACTTGATGAATTTAAAAGAGAAATTGGATGTTTTTCTCAAAACTTTTCTAAAGTGAATATTTGGGTTTTGAACATTGATTCGGAGTCGGATTTCAGTAAAATTAGTATGGTTGGACTCGTATTTAAATGGGTTGACGGAATTTGTGAGTTTTGTTGGGTTCCGAGATGCGGGCCCAGGTTGATACTTTTGTCGACTTTGGGTATTTGATTAGAGATTCCACCTTTATTGTTTGGGTTTGTTTCCTATGACATTATTTGATGTTTTTGAGTTGTTTTTGGATAGGTTCGAGCCGTTCGGAGGTCGATTATTTAGGGATGGCGCTTCAAGAATATTAGTTTGCCTCACTTGAGGTAAGTATCTTACCTAAACTTGGTTGAGACACTAGTCGCTTGAGTTATTTGTGATATCTATGTGCTACGGGTGGCACACATGGGCGGGGTTTAGCCCATATGCATGCATTGGGGTATTTATTCATGCTCGGGGTAGTGCTCATGCTATGATATATCTTGAATTTATTACTAAGCATTATGTTATGATATTTCTTATACTTGTACCCTGTTATGAGCTATTTTGAGCCATGTATGAGGTTATATAGAGGTTAATATCCTGATTGAACCTGATAATTGCTACTTTCGTAATGTAATTGTCTGATTTGAGCTATGATACTAGACTTTTCACATGCATACACCTTAGCATGGCACTTATAATAGTCACGAAGTTTGAAATTTGATGCCCATTGATCATGTACATGTATTCTTCTATATCTGCTTTCCGTGTGATATGATTTGATTGGTAGACTATGACTATGCCGGGCAAATTGTGATATTGAGCGTGTGACCACGTCGGACGGATTGTGATATAGAGTATATGAACACATTGGGCAGATTGTGATATTGAGCTTGTGACCACGTCGGACATATTATGATGTTGGCACATGAGTTTTCCGTGTAATACATGAGTTGTCTAATCGGTTGATATTGTTAGCACATGAGTAGTCCATGCGGCTTCCAATATTGTTGTTATTGGCATGTGAGTTGTCCGTGCGGCTGATATTATTAGAATGTGAGTTGTCCATGCAGAGTATGGATATGGATCATTCCCCCTAGGATTAGGCTCTCATGTTCCTTGTTGATGGTGTACACATGGATTGTGAGAAACCGACAGGTTTCTGGTTGATGTGTGCCTTGGGAAGGTTGATCGGTGGTTTGGTTCGATTATTGAGATTATGATGTGGGCCTTAGAGTCGTGGTACATTTTCTATTTATATTTGATTGGTCACTTCAATAGATTTATGTTAGGTTATTGCATTTCTTCTTTACTTATAATTTCCTTGGCTAGTTACATGATTTATTTGCATATCATCATTATATATGTTAAGAAAATTGAGTGCACAAGGTGGTTTAATCCATGATTTCAAGATTTGATTATATTATTGTTATGAACTTGTTGCAATTATGAACTACACATCTGATTAGCGAGTATCATTTGTAAATCTTACTTGTATTACCTCATCGAGGTTAGTTATGATACTTGGTGAGTACATGGGGATAGTAGTACTCATATTACACTTCTACATCTTACGTGTAGATCATGGAGCTGAGATGTTGTGGATGAAAGGATTTGGTATGAAGGTGTACTTGCTTTTCTGGATATAGCTACCACTTGTCCTTGATAGTTTTAGATTTGTAATATATTCATGTATATTTCAAACATATGTTATATTTATTTTCATACCAGCTTTATAAATCCCAGTCTTAGATGCTCATGACTTGTACTACCACTCCTTGGATGATTGTATGGGAATTCAGTTATTTCATATATTGATTTCTTATTATTTTCATTACAACTGTGTTAACTATTTTTTGGCTTACCTAGTGGGTTGGGTTAGGTACCATCACGACTCGGTGGAATTGGGTCGTGATATGTTGGTATCAGAGCTCTAGGTTCATAGGTTCTATTAGTCATGCGAATCGGTATGATGACGCCCATACCTATCTTCGAGATACTACAGGGAATCTAGGAAACTTCACATCTTTCTTTCCTTATCGTGCTACATTGATTAAGTTTGAAGTGTATCTCTTTGTTGATTCAGTTTGAAGTGTATCTCTTTGAATTCCTTCCATCCACTCATATGTGCGTCGATGACTTGTGATTTCATGAATGAGGTGCGAGATGTGTTCTTTGTGTTGAATTGATTGGGCCAGTCGGTAGTTTCATATTGTGTGAGTATATGCTTTTGGACTTATATGTCTAGTAGTGTCCCTCGGAGTGGGATTGATGGTTCAGAGAGTAGTTGAGTAGCAATATGATGAGTATTATGTGATTGTGGGGTGTGCTTAGATGGTTGGGATGTGATAAGAAGAATGTTTCTTCGGATGCGAAAAGACTATGGATTTTTGATTTCTATCTTGATGTGTGGTACAGTCTCGAGATATGGGCATATTGAGGGTTCTTTCATGTTTTTCATTTGTGTAATGAAGTGGATTGTTATGTCTTGTTGATGAGTTCAGATTTGGGAGGATTTAGTGACTATATAGTGGTTATGGCCATGAAAGGGCATAGAGAGATGTCAGTTTGAGGTAAAGTCGGTGGATTATCTTATGCGGGTTGTTCTACGTTGTGTGATTCTTATGATGTTATGAGGAGATGTTCCTTCCTATCAGTAGATTATGTGCTGTAATTTGAGTTTGTATTTCTTGGGGAAGTTCGCACGGCTATCACGAGTATGGATATGCACTTAACAAATGATTTGAGTTATTTTTATTGTTAGAGCTACATGAGCGTATGAAGGACTTAGTTGAATTATAATGAGATATTATGGCAGTTACAGAGTAATGGCATTGTGGATTTTTGGCTATTAGGTTCTATGGCTTCGAGCCAAGTGGGGGAGTCTGTTGTCGATGATCAGATTGCATGGTCATGTGTTATGTTAGTTTTAGTTTAAGGCATACTTATGGATCGGTTATGACTTGAAGAGGTTCATTTCGAGGATGACTCGAATGAGGAAATTTCTAGATGCATGATGTGCTATACTTTGTGGGCCTATTGGAAATCTTAGAATTATTCGGGTTTGTTATTCGTGGTGGATGTAGTATGCATAGAGAAGGGATTCACATGGTTTCATAAGATGGGGTTTCTTCATGAGTTATTTGGGTGTTGATTGAGCACCAGTGTTTCGGCTCATATTGGCAGTGCATTTGAGATTATAGCGGAGTGGATGACTTTCAATAGAGTTATAATCAGTTTAAGATTTATGTATCATTAATGATTCTACATTTCAGCACTTCAAAGGTTAAAGAAATAACTTCAGATTCACAAAAGGTCTCTCTAGTGTTGGCATTTTGGTTATGGTATTATTGGATTCTTAAGAGGGAATACGGTGTCTTATGGGCTTTAGGATGGCATGGATTCATGATAGGATCTCTTGTGATGAGCTTTGGTTAGGGATCGTAGTGTACTCGCAACAATAAGTGTTAACTTAAAGGCAAGTCGAGGAGAATTAAAAGAATGAGGTCAGCTTGGTAGTGATTCGGGTTGGTATGGTAATAGATTTCATCGGTTCTGATGGCTTGGTTTTGTGCTAATGGGTTTTGAAGAGCTCCCAATGATTTCAACCATGGCTTGGTGCGGATGTTTTGGATAGTGATGAGGAATATGTTAGGTGTTTTGGTTGTTTCTTGGATAAGGGTCAAGTTGAAGGTTTCTGACTGGCAGAATATGTGTCCGGCTTATAATTCCGCGATGATAACTGGGTTCTCGTATTTTTCTTATGATGTCATGATAGATGTGGTGTGGCGTGTGGGATTAAGGTTTGCATGTACGAGGTTGCGATTCATCTTTGAATTGAATTCTATCAACTGCGGTAGATGGAATGTCAGTTGTCTTGGTAACTGCCACTCTCGGCTCGTCAGACTGGCCTGTGGTGGTAGAAGGCTGAGTTCTCTTCTTTGAGTTTGTCGCATCCATCAATGAATACCAGTCAAATGTCTTCTTTGGCTTCACCTTAGTGTCATATGATCTTGGATTTAACTTTACATCAGTGAGGTACTCTGTAATAGTGTTAGGATAAGGGTAGGTTGTGTTGGTATGTTGTGATACCAATGAAATGTGGCCACATTAATTGGGTACCTAGACATGATAGATGCCACAAGAACATCACGATGAAGAGGAAGATGAGTCTCATTCTGGCACAGATCCAGTCTACTACAAACAAAGGTCTCCCATCCCTTCACCTTAAAGCTCAATGTGTTCCGCTAAATGGGAACCCCAACAGTGTTCCATGGTGGTGGTGGTGCTAAGATCTATGCTAGCCAAGGTCGGACTTCATTTTTCATTGCACACTTCTATAGGTACTCCTTTAGCTCCACATCCTCAAACCCCAAGTAGGCATTTTGCGTGTGCTAATCAAATCTCATCTTGAGGTTGCATACTTTAGTCACCTTCATCCCCTTCTTGATGAGAGAAATATTTGCGTAGAACTCTCAGAAGAGGTACTCCTTGGAATCTTCAACTCTCTTAGTAAACCACATCTAGCCCTTTCATGCTCTGAACTTCCTCAACACTGTCGGGTTGTATTTATCCAAATCCTTCAAGGGAAACTGCTGCTCAAGTGTCAAGGATCATACTGGCTACCACATACGGAAGTCAGTGAAGGCTACCAAGCTAACGAACCTAACCTCCCATATCTCCTATTTATTTAATCTCTCCACACCCATGGATGTATCATCTCCCCTTCTAATATCATCGGGGTAATAATATACAGTCTGTGCATTTGTGTCTGGGGCAGCTGCGGGATCAGAGGTCTAGCTAGCACTTTCTGACCCCTCGGAAGTGTTGTGAGATGAGGAGGCCTCATCTATGAGCTGAAATCTCCCCTATGACCTAGATTGTGTTGGTGTCTGCTCCTCCTGAATATAGGCTGAGCTTCCCTCCAAATCTTCCCTATATGGGACATAAGAACAAGACTCAGAGAGGTCTGCACCTCTCTGTCTACCTATTGTGACCTTCTTCCTAATGGTTTTGGGCTGCCCAAGGGGCAAGGTACATCTACCTAAACCCCTAGAAGATTCACCTTTTCCTTTTGTAGTTTCACCGCCGCGGTGCGATCGAACCATTTCCTGTATCAAAGCAAAAAAACAGTTTTAGTTGCAACTCATCATTCAACATATGCAAGACTTATGTAGGCAAGCTAGAACATTATGGACATAGTGAAATTACGACAAAAATAACAGACTGTTGGAACTGGGATCTGCAGTCCGCAGATTGTTTATGTGTGGCCACAAACAGGAAGTGTGGAACGCACAATTACTAGTGGGGCCACTCATTTATCAAAAAGCATCAAAGGCCTAGAAGCCCCTCTCTGATGATAGTGCAGAGGCAATTTTGCGGCCGCAGAATACATCATCGGTCCGTACATTTTTGAGTGCGACCCCTTTAGGATTTCTACGGTCCGCGGAATTAAAGTGTAGCCGCAGATGCACTTGCATCACCAGGTTTCCCAAAACACCTAAAGTGCGGAAGAAACAAATTCAAGTGCGGTGGTAGATTTTAAAAATTACGCACATGCATTCTTTTTCTACTTAGATTTTGCAATTACTTGTACAAATAGATATGGCAACATGGTATAAACATGAAATCTCATTAACCCAACCCATTATAACATGTATTATCAACTACCCAACTTAGATCTACCCCACATGGGCACATGAATGAACTCTAATAACAGAAGGCCTAAAAAGCAATTAAAATTTTAATAATTAAACTAACACAAACAATTAACATGAAATGAACCATACCAGATAGAGTGAGTGCACTGGGTGAATAAGCACAGGTGGATGTGTGGGGGAGGGGGGGGCAGTGAAAATCTCTCAAGAAACTTGCAGAGTAACAACGATTTGGAGGAAAGGGAAAAGTGTAAAATAAACTCAAGACTTATATTTATACTAAGAATCTTAAGAGGGAAAAGCGGTCAAGTGCGGCTGCAGATTTCCATGTGCGGTCCGCACTCTATCACATGGGTCAGCATTCTCTGATCTTAATGTGTGGTCCGCACATGTTTAGGTGCAACCGCAGATTTCCTCTTGTCGTCACGGATTAGCCACGCACTGACAGGCTCAAACTTCAAAGCATTGACATTTTTACACTTTTGCATGATCATAATTTTGCGGTCCGCATGTGTAATGTGCGACAGTGAATGTCCTCCTGCTGTGGCACATAGAATTGTGCGGTTCACAGATCCTTGAACACTTGGCCATTTTTTAGTTCACCCTTCTTGAAAGTCACACTCAACCCTGTAGCACACTTCAAATCAAGTGAGAACACAAATAACATCTAACTACAAAAGAAAAAGAAAAGAATATGGGTTGCCTCCCAAGAAGCGCCTAATTTAATGTCGCAGCAAGAAGCAATATCAAAGCTCCCTCAAGTGAAGTAAATGATCGACACCACGTGGCTATCTCCAACCTTTCCCAAGTAGTGCATCACCCGGTGACCATTGACTCAGAATACTTCATATTTCTTATTCTTCAAGTCTAATGCACCAAAAGGTGTCACAGCAACAATTTCAAATGGGCCACTCCACTTGGATTTTAGCTTCCCGGGAAACATTTTCAACCTTGAGTTAAACAAAAATACTAGATCGCCCACCTTGAACTCTTTGTTCTAAATATATTTGTCATGAAGATATTTCATATTGTCTTTGTAAAAGGACAAACTCGCATATGCATGGTACCAAAATTCATCCAATTCATTCAAATGTGTGCCCCTCAAGTTAGCGGCTACATCCCGATCAAGATTAAACTTGTTTAGAGCCCACATTGCCTTTTGCTCTAGTTCCATCGGAAGAGGACAAGCTTTGTCGAACACCACTTTAAAGACAATGAATTTATTTCCAAGAAATAGAGTAAATTGATTGGCAACCGGTATGGAGACATCCTATTAGGTGTTTTGTAATACGTCCGATAAGCCCATAATGCATCATCAAGCTTCTTGACCAATCCGTCTGATTCGCATTCACCGTTTTGAACAAGATACTCTTTATCTCCCGGTTGGAGGCTTCCACTTGCCCATTATCTTGTGGGTGAGAGGGAGTCATGACCTTGTGAGTAACACAATACTTGATAAGTAAAGTGTCAAAAGCTTTGTTGCAAAAGTGTGACCCCCCATTGCTTATGATTGCACATGAAGTACCAAATCTTGTGAAAACATTCTTCTTCAAGAAAACCACTACCCTTCTCGCCTAATTGTTGGGTAAAGTGATAGCCTCAACCCATTTGGACACACAATCCACCACGGCCAAGATGTAGGTTTTTCCACAAGAACTCACAAAAGGGCCCATGATGTCAATGCCCCATACATCAAAAATATCAATCTAAAAAATGGTTGTGAGAGGCATTTCAGTTTTCCTTGATATTGCACCGGCCCATTGACATTCATCACATCTTTTAACCAACTCACTAGCATCCTTGCAAAGAGCATCCCAATAGAAACCACAACTAAGCACTTTTGCCGTCGTTCTTGCTCCACAATGATGACCACCATATGGCGAAGAGTGACAAGCCCCAAGAATATCACCTTGCTCCTCTTCCAGTACAAACCACCTAAATATTCTGTCCGTAGAAATCCGAAAAAGCTATGGTTCATCTTAATAATAATCTTGACAATCCCTTTTGAGATTCTTTCTTTGACTTGAAGAGAACGCATCCGAAATGATTCCACACTCAAGAAAATTTGCCAAGTCCGCTAACCATGGCACATCTTTCATTGAAATTGCCAAAGGTTGCTCTTTGGGGAAGGAGTGATATCTTTTAAGTCCATCATGTGGCCTCCCCTCCTCCTCCAAACGAGACAAGTGGTCCGCTACTTCGTTGTCACTACCTTTCCTATCTTGGATGTCAACATAAAATTCTTGCCACAAGAGTACCCATCTCATCAAAAGAGCTTTGGAGTCCCTTTTGCTCATAAGATAATGAAGCACCGCATGGTCCGTGTGGACAATAACGTTGCTACCCATCAAGTATGGGCAAAACTTCTCAATTTCAAATACAATAACGATATAGTTGACTTGGGGACTATTCATGGTCTTACTATCATAGTAGACCAAATGGAAAATCTTGTTGATACGTTGCCCTAAATTAGCCCTCACCGCTACGTCACTTACATCACACATGAGGTCAAAAGGCACACTCCAATTTGGAGCGGTGATGATGGGAGTAGTTGTAAACTTGAGCTTTAACAATTCAAAATCTCTCACGTAATCATCATTCAAATTTAACTTGGCATCTTTCTCAAGGAGCTTGCATAATGGGTTCACCACTTTATAGAAATCATTGATAAAGCACCGGTAAAAACCCACATGGCCTAGGAAACTCCGCTCACCCTTCAGCGAAGTTAGGGGTGGAAGATTAGAAATCACCTGAATCTTTGCCTTGTCAACTTCACTTCCATTCCGTGAGATTTTATGGCCAAGGAGAACACCTTCCTCAACCATGAGGAAGACAATCATGAGTACCAAGTTGGTTTCGTCATATCTAGCTAACACTTTGTTAAAATTTGCAAGACAACCAACAAACGAATCCCCAACCACCGAGAAGTCATCCATGAAAACTTCAAGGTAGTTCTCCACCATGTCCGTGAAAATAGCCATCATACACCGTTGAAAAGTCACTGGTGCAGTGTACAAACCAAATGGCATCCTCATGAAAGAAAAAGTACCACAGGGTCATGTAAATATTGTTTTCTTTTGATCTTCTAGAGCAATGAGAATTTGGTTGTAGCCAGAGTACCCATCAAGAAAGCAGTATAAAGCACGACCAACCAATCTATCGAGCATTTGATCTATGAAAGGAAGTGGGAAGTTATCATTCCTTGTTACTTTATTGAGCTTGCTATTATACACACACAACCTTCATCTAGTCACCGTTCTTGTAGGCATCAATTCATTCTTATCATTGGTGACCACCGTCGTGCCCCTTTCTTTGGGACACATCAAACCAGAGAGGTCTATGAACTATCTGAGATAGGTTGGTAAACCCCGGCATCCAACCACTTGATAATCTCCTTCTTGACAACTTCTTACATAGCCTCATTGAGTCTTCTTTCATGTACAATGGATGCTTTAGTGCCATCCTCCAACTTGATGTTATGCATGCAAAAGGTGGGGCTTATACCCCAAATATCCGCCAAGGTCCACCCAATAGACTTCTTCCTCTTTTGTAACCCTGCCAATGTTGAATCTACCTGCACGTTAGTCGAACAAGAGGAAAGAATAACCGATAAAGTTGAACAAGGGCCAAGAAATTTATAACAAAAGTGTCAAGGTAATGTCTTCAACTCCAAGGTAGGTGTCTCTTCAATAGAAGGCTTTGAAGGAAGAGTCTTCCTATTTTCAAGATCCAAAGACAATTTTCGGGGTGCATAGTTGTACGACCCTATTCCCTTTAAAGAGTTCACAGATTCTATGAAACTATCCATCTCGTCATCATCAAAGTTGAGCAAGACATCCTCCAACATATCACCAATATTGATAGTATCACTTGTATCATCATCAATAACATCAGTCACCAAATCCACCAAAGAACATACTTCATTGCTATTTGGTTGCCCCATAGACGTACACAAATGGAATACCACCTTTTCATCACCAACACGGAAAGTGAGTTCTCCATTTCAACAACACAATGAGCCTTACCCGTAGCACGGAAAGGTCTTCCAAGAATAATTGTCACATCACAATCACCTTCAAAATCTTGAATGACAAAGTCCACCAGAAGAACGAATTTATCAACCCGGACCAAAACATCTTCAATCATACCCAACGTCTTTTTCATACTACGATCGGCCATTTGTAATCTAACAGAAGTGGGTATTGGTTGTCGAATCCACAAAGTCTTGAAAGCTGAATAGGGAATCAAGTTTGTACTTTCCCCAAGATCACAAAGATTTTTACCAACCTCGGCACTTCTAATTGTACAAGGAATCGTGAAAGTACCGGGATCCTCCAACATAGGAGCCATTGAATGAACAATCGCTCTCACATGATGAGTGACTTTGATAGTAATAAAATTCATATACCACTTCTTTGTCACAAGATCTTTCATAAACTTTGCATAATTGGGCATTTGTTCCAAACCTTCTACCAATGACACATTGATTGAAAGACTCTTCATCATTTGAATGAACTTTTTGAATTGATTCTCACCATTTTACTTGGCAAGTCTTTGATGGTATAGAGGTGGAGGATTAAGAAATGGTGCCATTGACTTTTGCACTACTAGCTCCGGTATGTCAATGATGTGTTCCCTAGACGGGTTCACCTCCTCTTGAGTCTCTTCCACACTATCATATATATCAAACCGAACTTCCTCATTTGGTTGAGCAACATTATTCGAGATCTATTCTTCTTGCATTATATTATCAGCATCAGCAAGTCGCCTTCCACTTGAGGTAGGTGCATTCCCGCCTCTTCCACTTCTTGTGATAACAGCCATCACATGCCTCATATTGTTACCTTCCTTTAGGTTTACCACTGTGTCACTTGTTAGTGCAACCTTATGACAAGAATTTAGAGTTTGAGAGATTTTCCCCATTGAACTTCTAGATTGCGGATTGATGTATTGTGTGAGGCAAGCTGGGCATTCTTTTGGTGGGTTGCCCAATTGTTGATACATTGGGGGCCTTTGTAAACCCGACCCCCTGGCAGCCTTGATTGTTACCCCAACCATGTTGGTTGTTGCCTCCCCAGTTTCCTTGGTTGTTTCCACTAAAGTTTCCTTGATTGTTATTGTTATGCCAATTACCTTGATCGTTAGAACTCCAATTGCCATGATTGTTTTGTTGTCGCCATTGTTGATGGTTTGGGACTTAGAAGTTGTTTCATTGACCTCTAAAATTGTTGACATATTGCACTTCCTCCTCTTGCTCATTATAAGAATCATCTTGAACAAAACCTCCATCACCATGCATATAGTTCTCCACTCGAGTTTGCATTTGTGGACCGTTAGTCCTCTTCTTGTTCACCATAACATTCACTCTCTCCATAGCATGAACTTTCTTAGGGGCTTGCACTTGATTTAGTTGAGCCTTTTCTAATTGAGTCATGGTAGTGGTCAATTCGGCAATGGCTTGCTCATGGTCTTGCAATTATCTGTGGAGGTGGATCATATTCGGACCACCTTGTGGGACATTGGTACGAGATTGACAAGTCGATGTCGTCTTCACCATATCATCTAGAATGTCACACGCCTCCGCATAAGGCAGAGTCATAGTATTCCCAACGGCTAGTTGGTTCACTACACATTTTTTGATTGTGCTAATCCCACGATAAAAGGTTTGTTGCAACATGTTTTCCGTCATATCGTTGCTTGTACATTCCTTAATTATTGTTCTATAGTGCTCCCAAATTTCGTGTAGTGGTTCATTCGGCTCTTATTTGAATGCCAAGATCTCATCTAGAAGTGTAGTCGTGTGCCCGGGAGAGAAAAACTTAGCAATGAACTTGGCCGCCAACTCATCCCAAGTGTGAATTGAATGGTTCAGCAAACATTCCAACCAATCTAAAGATTTCCCCC
>AWOL01S0033799.1:19826-57554 GCA_000715115.1 Nicotiana otophora
GGGGGGGGGGGGGGGTATTTAAAATTTAGCCATATATAAAAAATCATGTGGCTGTAAACATAATCACTGTCGCTGTTGCTGCATCCTTTTTGCTCTTCTCCTTGCTTCTTCTTTGATTGTGAACAGTGTGGTGAATACTATACTGTTAGACCACAATAGAGGAATGCTAATTTATTTTTAATAATGCCAAACTCGATACAGAGATTAAAAGTTTATAACAAAAGATTGGTTACAGTTTCTGCATTAATAGATTAGTTGGAACTTCAGGCCAGTGGTTTGAAGGTTTGAACTGTGCAGCAAATACAAACAAAGAGTAACACTCTCTTTACCAAATCGATACTGAAACAAGATATTTCATAGATTTAAAAACACAGCAAATTACATCAATTAAAGTAGACTAAACAAAACACCCAAAACCCAGATACAGAATCTTAACCACCAAACCCATATAGAGTCCTACCCTGTCTCTTGAGCGAATAAACAACATCCATAGCAGTAACAGTCTTTCTCCTAGCATGCTCAGTATAAGTCACAGCATCACGAATCACATTTTCTAGAAAGATCTTCAACACTCCACGTGTCTCTTCGTAAATCAATCCGCTAATTCTCTTCACTCCGCCTCTTCTAGCTAGCCTCCTAATAGCAGGCTTAGTAATTCCCTGAATATTGTCACGTAATACCTTACGGTGTCGTTTTGCTCCTCCCTTTCCTAATCCCTTGCCTCCCTTACCACGGCCTGACATTTTTAAGCCTTTTTTTTAGAATGATTTTGAGATTGAATTGATGGTGAAGCATGGGGTATGAGCTAAGGGTTTATATAAAGGGGAAATTTTGACGGGTTTTTGAATTTTAGAAGGGGGAAGATATTGGCGGGGGAATGAATTATTTTGGGGAATTTTTAAATGGACGGCTAGAGATTGCTATCCGTGTGATTGTTTATGGCTTATTGTGGACCGTTGATAACGTGGAGTTCGACGGTTGGTAATTGTTTTGTTCTCACACAGATCGATGACGTGGAATGTGATTTCCATCACTCGTCAGTCATCCATGAACCAATAATTAGAGACAACTTTTCTAAATTTGGTTAAATATATACTCTCTCCGTTCACTTTTACTTTGCATGTATATTAAAAATATATTTTTATTTTTACTTGTCACTTTACACATATTAAGATAAGACAAATTTTTTTTTCGTGTTATACTCACAGTATTTATTACTCATTTCAAATCTTTTTCTCAAATCCAATAAAATATGCATCAATTAGTATGGTATCATGATAAATTATACACTTCATTTATTATTTCTTAAGGGGCGTGAAAAGTCAAAACGTGCCCAGTAAAATTGAACAGATGGAGTAATTAGTGAAACCAAAGAAAGAAGCAATTAGTGGGTCTAATTAATGGATTGTGATGTTATTGAAATGGTTTTAATCGTGTTAAAGGAATATTCTTTATTTTTTTGTTGGTAAATAAATTATTTTAGTACCAAAACTGAAAATATTTACAGCTCAAAATCAAATAGAAGAAAATTGGTTGGACTACCCTAGCAATCCTCAATCCTCAATCCTCACCTACAAACTTCTGTATTGCTAAAGGAATAGTTATATTGCCAATTTGCTATCTGGTTCATTGATAGTGTTTTATTTTTAAAAAAATAAATAAAAGGCTTCTTTTATATTTTTTATTAATTGTTTTTAATACTCTGGTTTAAGAAAATTAGATCGGTATTTAATTTGACCCCTTCCTTAGAGTTGAAGCTTAACTACTGTAGAAGGTAGTTAAAATATATTATCTCAAAGATTTTACGTGAAGAAATATGTGATGAAAAAAAAATAAGAAATGATTATAACTAATACAGTAGATTATTTTTATCTATGTGCATTTGTCCCTATAATTTGCTTGGCTCTATTAGGAGCGAGGGTATATTTGAAGAAAAGACTAACGGCAAGGGTAAATTTATTCAAAAATTATAACAGAGATAAATGTAAATTAATTTTAAAAGTAGAGAACTAAATTTTATTTTTTTAATATATTTGCGTGCACTTACGATCAAGTAGTTATTAGGTATAATGAATATTGGATTCACCACTACATTAAAGTTGAGTGTTCAAATCTCCTCTTTGAGGTGTTACTATTTCTTTCTTTTCTATTTTTATAAAAAAAATTGGGTCTACCCATGGGGACGAGTGTAAGGCCCCGTAAAATTTTACTTAAACCCCGGAGTTTCGTAGTGCCAAAGTAGACTTAAGCGTTAATGATTGTAGAGATTCTTCGCGGCGAGCATGCTCCCCGCGGTTCGGACTTTTTAGGTTGAAAAGTACATTGGGGAGTTAAAGAAATTTTTTGGAAGTGTAGGGCATTTCTTCGGCCGCATAACTGATCTGCAAATCGCAAATCTGCAGCAGACTGAGGCAGAAATCTGGGCAAATAGGTAATTGAGAGTATGATTCTTGGGTATGAGAATTGTTATTCATGCATGCATGTAGCTATGAGGATGGTGGAGAAGTAATTGAACTAGTATGAGTAAACTCTTGGTATTGAATTAGTTGTAGAGTGAAGGAAATCTTGTGGAAGAACCTTATAATCAAATTCGCACACCTACAACAACAACAACAATAACAACCCAGTAAAATCCCACTAATGGAGTTCGGGAAGGGTAGTGTGTACGTAGACCTTACCCCTACCCCGAAGGAGTAGAGAAGTTATTTCTGAAAGACCCTCGACTCAAGAAAAAAAAAAGACAAAAGGACAAAAGGAGACAATATTAGTATCACCACAGCAATCATAGGAAAATTAAGAACACCATGAAATCTATAAGAAAGATGCAAAGCAAAAGCGATAGCTATTAAATAAGTCCTGCACTGAAAAGCGAGATAGTAAGACACAACATTACCACTAGCTATCTTAGACAAAAACCCTACATGGCTAATCCCATAATGGTACGAAGTAAGGCAAGACCGAACTACCTCCTAACCTACAACCCGAATACTCTACCTCCATATCTTCATATTAAGTGTCATGTCCTCGAAAATCTGGAGTCTTGCCATATCCTGTCTGATCACATCTCCCCAATATTTCTTAGGCCGCCCTCTACCTCTTCTCGTGCCCTGCACAACCAGCCGTTCACACCTTCGTACTGGAGCATCTGGGCTTCTCCTCTTAACATGTCCATACCATCTAAGCCTCGCTTCCCGCATCTTGTCATCAATGGGAGACACGTGCACCTTCTCCCGAATATCATCATTCCTAATCTTATCTATCCTAG
The DNA here is from genome assembly GCA_000715115.1 of Nicotiana otophora. Lineage (NCBI taxonomy): Eukaryota > Viridiplantae > Streptophyta > Magnoliopsida > Solanales > Solanaceae > Nicotiana > Nicotiana otophora. The sequence continues at coordinate 23,092 of AWOL01S0033799.1, forward strand.
TATGCCCGCACATCCACCTCAACATTCTCATTTCTGCTAGTTTCATCTTACACTCAGCCTCATACATCATGGCCAGTCTAACTACCGCTTTATAGAACTTACATTTGAGTATCGGTGGCACTCTCTTGTCACATAAGACTCCATATGCTAACCTCCACTTCATCCATCCTATCCCAATACGGTGTGTGACATCCTCGTCGATCTCCCCTCCCCCCTGGTTAACCGAACCAAGGTACTTGAAGCTGCCTCTACTCGGAATGACCTGTGATTCAAGCCTCACATCCACGCCCACTTCCACCGGCTCAGCGTTGAACTTACACTCCAGGTATTCTGTCCTCGTCCTGCTCAGTTTGAAACCCTTAGACTCAAGATCGTGTCTCCAAACCTCCAGCCTCTCATTAACACTGGCTCGCGATTCATCAATCAGAACTATGTCATCGGCGAATAACATGCACCATGAGACCTCCCCTTGAATATGGTTTGTCAACGCGTCCATCACCAGGGCGAATAAGAACGGACTAAGCGCAGAACCTTGGTGTAACCCTGTTACAACCGAAAAATGCTCAAAGTCGCCTCCTGCTGTTCGAACTCAAGTCTTAGATCCATCATACATGTCCTTAATCGCCATAATGTAGGGAACCGACACACCTTTTACCTCCAGGCATCTCCAGAGAACTTCTCTAGGTACCTTGTCATACGTTTTCTCTAGGTCAATAAACACCATATACAGATCCTTCATCTTCTCTCTGTACAGTTCCACCAACCTCCTAACAAGGTGTATAGCTTCTGTAGTCGAACGACTTGCATGAACCCGAACTGGTTGTCGGATATAGACACTGTCATCACCATCCTTGTTTCAACCACCCGCTCCCACACTTTCATGGTAAGACTCAATAATTTGATACCCCTATAATTGTTACAACTTTAGATATCACCTTTGTTCTTATACAATGGAACCATCGTACTCCACCTCCACTCATCCGACATCCTCTTCGCCTTAAAAATAACAATAAACAACCTAGTCAACCACTCCAAACCATCTCTCCCCATACACTTCCAAAATTCCACCGGAATCTCGTCTGGCCCGGTCGTTGTGCCCTTACTCATCTTATGCATAGCTTCCACTACCTCCTCAACCTCGATACGCATGCAGTATCCAAAGTCACAGTGACTCTCGGAATGCTCCAATTCGCCTAACACAATATCATGACCCCCTTCTTCATTCAAAAGGTTATGAAAGTAAGTCTGTCATCTCCCCTTAATCTGGGTATCTTCCATCAATACTCTACCATTTCGTTCTTGATGCATCTCACTTGGTCCAAATCCCGAACCTTTATCTCTCTAGACTTGGCCAGCCAGAATAACTTCTTCTCCCCGCCTTTTTTACCCAGTTCCTCGTACATATGACCATAAGCCGCAGTCTTAGCCTCCATGACCGCCATCTTAGCCTCATTACTAGCTACCTTATACCTCTCAAATTCGCACATTTAGTGTTTGATAAAATGCTCAAATGAGCTGAAACCATGAATATCTTCCTGACTTGTGTTCAATTTTGCTATGTCTCTAAATAGATCGATGTTGCTGGGATTTTCAAAAATGTGTAGTGAATTAAGAAAAGCTCAAAGCGGGGTATGAAGTCTAAACTTTTCTTCTAGTATCAGAATTCCCGAATCCTTGTAAAATTCTATCATGGGTAGTCGAACTTGAAACGATATTGATGTGAGGTATTCAAACTAGTGAAAAATGATTCCCGATTGGCATAACGTATTTGGACCCTTGTGTGTTAATGGTTCTCTATTTCAACTTAATTATGTTATACCCATATTGGGAAGAAGATCTTGTATGAAATCAATGTGATTACACACTCATTTCTCGTATGATGAAACCTTACGAACTTACACTTGCTAAGGCCAACAGTGCCAAATGGTTGATTTAAAAGGGAACTCTTTTGTCATGACCCAAACCGATGGGCTGTAACAGGCACCTGGTACCTTACTCAACCGAGTACCAACATGAAGTATCTTTTTGTATCATACTATCATAGATAACCGAGCCGGAGAGGCTGCCGTGAGATAAGTAGAATACAACGTGAAATACCAACTTATACATATGACGTACTGGACTATAAGGCCATACCAATATCCGTATATATGACATATGTATGCAAGCCTCTAAGAGTACATAAATATCATAAAGGTCGGTACAGAGCCCCGTCATACCAAAAAATACATGTCTAAATCATACTGACCAAACAAGCAACTCCGGAGCAAATTGAGCGCACCAATACCTTCCGCTGAGCTAATAGCCTATTTGGAGGACTCTCGACATGTCTATCGGGACCTGCGGGCAAGAAACACAGCGTCCCCAGGCAAAAGGGATGTCAGTACAAATAAAGTACCGAGTATGTAAGGCATGACAGTAGTATATAAAAGACATGAAAGAAACATGGAGTAAAGAACTCAACCTGAAACTCCGAATAGCTCTGTGAATCATGAAAATTTATAATGCCATGCATGTGCGTATAAATGCCGTACCATGCATAGGTATATGTATACATAACATTATCAAGCCTCCGAGTGCATCACATCGTATCATCTCGGCCACTGTGGGAAAAATCATCAACATATACTAGTTGATCAGGTGGTGGTGCGTATATAATGCCTTAACCTTTTTCCATATCCCATATACATATAATATATGTGTATATAACGCCTTTTGGTCATGGGTCAATGTACATGAAATGCATAAGAAATACATTAATAAGATTTCTCGAATATCATAAAATCGGTATGCCTTTCGGAAAAACTTTATCAAATACGTATTTTTCTGAGACCCATGAACAAAGGATATAATAATAATTCACACGGGAAATCAAGAATATAGACATCCCTAATATTTCTATGAATAGAGTCATTTATGAAAGTTGCATATTTGCTCGTTTAGTTTGTATCGTACGGATCATGCCAAAAGGGAAATGAGGGATAGCCTTAACATACCTTAACTCTATTGAGTCCTTAATACCTTTCAGGAAATTCTTCAAACAACTCAACTCAATCTACCATAGCATAAGGAGATTTAAAATCAGTGTTGAGTAAAGGATAAGTCCGCAACTTAAACTAGTAGCTCGTTTACGTAAATTTGGGCAGCATCTCCCATGTAACTAGGCCCTCATCCAATACCATATACCAATAACAATAAGAACACAACAATAAAAATATGTAAGAATCATTTTCCAACCTTATCTCCATCACAATATACCACAAAACAGCCCACACACCCTAATCACTTCATACATAAAACGACAACCAAAGTAGTGTCAAACAACATACTAAAATGTAACAACGAACGACCAGCCCACAATTCCGTAATTATATGGTGTTTGTCCACACTATTTGTCCTCCAAAACTTGATTAAACAGTAGAAAAATAGACAGCCCAAAGGCAACACGCAACAGCCCACAAAACAGTCCATTACAAGTCAAATAACTCGAACTCACGACTTCTGATCACCGTTCCGTGAGTTCTAACTATTAGAAAATGAATTTATCAACCTTCCTTGATATTTAAGCACTTAAATACAGAAAATACACGTTTTATTAACTATGAAGTACCTTCAAAAACTCAAACTACAAAGAAAAAGAGAGGCGATATAGCGATACTTACGTCGTAGGGATCGTTTTAATGTTATCGCTTCTTGATTCCGTGCCCGGGATAATCATATTGTTTGAATCTCTTGTAGAGAGATTAAGAGTAAATTTAAGGGTGTTATTTGGGAGAGCTATCTGGAAAAATGGAGAAAGAGATGAGATGGGATGTAAATATCCCATTTTTTTAAAAGTAAAAAAAATGCTACTTGGCACCCTATGATTGGCCCTTCTTCCAACGCTTATAACTTTTTATCCGGGTGTCGTATGAATGAACGGATAAGTGAGTTGGAAACTACATTCCAAGACCTTCAATTTGGTATATAATATATCCCAAAAAGACCTCATATAACACACGAAATATACTTCTCAAAAAGTATTGTTACAGGGCAAATCCTTAGTCGGTGTTTCCGAAACTTTAATCCGATTTTTTCCAAATTTTATATTTTCTATCCAAACATCATATATAGCCATATTATGACTTTAACTGAATCTATATCATTAGTTCTTAATCTCCGAACTTTTCTATCTAGTATAACAATGGGAGCTTCCTCATATGATAGTTGCTCTGTAACCTAAACATCATCAACTAGAATGACTTAAGAGGGATCTCCAATACACCTACGGAGCATAGACACATGAAATACTGGATGTATAGACTCCAATTTGGAAGGCAAGTCTAACTCATATGCTACTTGGCTTACTCTACGTATAATCTTATAAGGTCCAATGTACCGAGGGCTAAGCTTTCATTTCTTACCGAATCTCATAACGCCTTTCATCGCTGATACCTTTAGGAATACCCAGTCATCTACCTGAAACTCCAAGTCTCGTCGTCGATTATCTGCATAGGACTTCTGATGACTCTGAGCTGCTAATAGCCTATCTCTTATAAGCTTAATCTTCTCAATTGCATGTTGTACCAACTCTGATCCTACTAACTTAGTTTCCCCAATCTCGAACCATCCTATAGGAGACTCATCCGTAAAGAGCTTCGTATGGAGCCTTCTGAATGTTGGAATAATAACTATTATTATATGCAAACTCAATAAGTGGAAGATGATCATCTGATCTACCCTTGAAGTCCATCACCCAAGCCCGTAGCATATCCTCCAGTGCCTGAATAGTACGTTCAGCCTGACCGTCTGTCTGGGGATGAAATGTTGTACTAAGACTTACCTGAGTCCCCAATCATTTTTGGAAGGACCTCCAGAAATTAACGGTAAACTGAGCACATCTATCTGAGATAATAGATATAGGGACATTATGAGGTCATACTATCTCCCTAATGTAAAGCCTTGCATAATCCTTTGCTGAATAAGTAGTCATGACGGGCAGAAAATTGGTTGCTTTTGTAAGTCTACCGACAATCCCATATAGTATCGAACTTACATTGGGTACGAGACAAGCCTATGATGAAATCCATATTATTCACTTCCCATTTCCAAGTCGGAATCTCTATAGCCTATAATAATCCACTGGGTTTCTGATGCTCAATCTTAACCTGTTGATGATTTGGGCACTAAGCAACAAACTCTGCTATATCCTTCTTTATTTCGTCCCACCAGTAGATTTCCCTGATATCATGATACATATTCGTAGCTCCTGGATAAATAGAATAATGAGAATAGTGAGCTTCTCCCATGACCTGCTGGCACAACAACCCTACCACATTAGAACACATATTTGACCTTGATATATGAGGACTCCATCTCCTATAATTTCAAATGGTGTATTCTCCTTTCGAGGGGATGTATATCTATAATGAGCTAGCACATGATCCTCATACTGGCGTTCTTTCACTTCAGTTACTAAAGAGGATGTTGTCGTGTCCTGAATAGTAACTCTGGTATCACCTGAGTCCAGTAATCGAACTCCAAGACTAGCTAGCTGATGAATCTCATGGGCTATCCCACACTTCTCTGGCTGTAAATATGACAGGATACCCATAGATCTACGGTTGAGGGCGTCGGCTACTACATTTGCCTTTCCTGGATGGTATAAAATATCAACGCCATAAGTCTTTCAGTAGCTCCAACCATCTCCTTTTGGCGTAAATTCAATTCCTTTTGATTGAAGATATATTTAAGGCTCTTATAATTCGTATAGATATTAACATGAATGCCATACAAATAGTGCGTCCACATCTTTAGTGCACGAATCACTGCTAACTCTAAATCGTGGGTCGTATAATTCTTCCTGTGCTTTCTTAATTGTCTTTAAACATAAGCGATTACTTTTCATGGTCGTTCTGCCACTTGTTGCATGAATACATGTCTTATCTCATTGCCCATAATTACTGGAATTTCCTGTAACTCATATGATCTCAAATATCATCTTTTGATTTTTTTATTTTTTTTCGTTCATTAGCCACGATAGGTGCCACTTTCTTATGGAATGCATACAATATTGTTGTGAGACTGTTGTTACAAGACCATTTCTTCCTTATGTCACTATACTTAAGTTGAAGCCTTTTTCCTTATTCCCTCAGGTAGTCTTTCTTTGTAGTACTTAAGAGAGACCCTTTGACTTCTGTAAAACTGCGAGCTTATTACATCGTATACCCGAAAGAATTTTTGATATTCTTACTCGCCTATAATTATCCTTAATTACTTAACTCCGCGCCCTTGTGCTCATAAGGTTGATTCTTAACTAAAATTTTTGGCACCGTTTTTTTAAAAAAGAATTCTTAACACTTATACGATACCTTTAACAATCTCAACTCCTATCTGAATATTTCTCAAGGATTACGATGTCATCATATTTGCGAGACTAAATTCCCTATATTGGGTTTCACTATGTTTATCTAGCACAACCTGCTGATCTGTCTGTATCCTCTTGTTTAGACATGGCTATGCTCTTCCTGAATCAACTACTAACTAAACGTTAGTCCATTCTCATATCTATATTCTGCGTAATCTCTCTTGGGTTATATCCTTTGTCTTAACTTATCCCGCACACTGGCTCCTTATGTATCCAGTGTTCACTTGCACTTATTTATCAATAACATCTAGTGATGGAACCCTTACTGCCTCTCCCCGTCATCATGCTTACATAATGTTCTGGAGTCGTATTATATCCGTAGGATCTGAATAAATGCAATCTTATTCCTTTCGCCTTTCTACCATATTCTTCCTTTACTATACCATAGTTACCTTAACCACATAACTCCAATACCATATCACACCATCTTCCCCCTTTAGGGGAGTACTAACATTTATTGCTATAAAGATTTACCTATAAATGTTTCACCTCTTCATATTTGGCGTCTTTTCACATCTTCACATACTCTTACTTGCCTTGCGGTAACCCTTCTGTACCAGGGATAATTTAATTTCTTACACATAAGGGTGACACCTAGTATAACTAGCACACTTATTCTCTTAAACTTAACTCTGCTCACAGTACTTGTTTTAGGGAAACATCTTCCTGAATGACCTTTAAAAGTTATTCTTTTGTTGTCCATTCAATTATCGTCGAAATGCGACCTCTGAAATTCTCACGATGTCAACTATTATCAAATCCTTCGGTCCCGAATTCATGTTTAGTTTATCATATTCATTAGCCCATACTAATTTCTATTACTCCGGGGTCTAACTTTTCCTTCTGGTAATCATGTATGAGTCACCAACTCATTTCTCGAAATAGGGACATGACTTTATGGATTATACTCTTTTATTGTCTCAAAGCCTGTAACTTCTTATCTTTTCCTTCACTTAACTATAGAATCTGTAGTCCTGTCATATTTTGATTTACCGTTATCATCCATTTATCACATCTTACTCATAATGCTTTATTTACTTTATTCTTATTCTCATGCAAATATTTCTGTCTATCACCTTATTATGAAAACTTATTCAAAATATTCTTTCACTTTTAGCCCCCTTGATTCAACTCACTGGCTCTTCGGGTCGCCTAACACTCTCTCTTTACTAGGGACGAGAGCCATACAAAGGTAAATATTTATCCCTTCTAGGATTCCAATGCCAATCTTCTGAAATTTCTGAACATTCTAGTATTCATATCTGATTGTACTATTCTAAAGTGCACCATCTGGGTGTCTCGCACGGATAACCATTACCACGTTTGCAATATCCCTTGGAAATATAAGCTAATGATAACAATCCGTCCACAATTTTGGGTTACTCTAACCCTAGCTGGATGCTGATATCCCATCCTTCTCTTAAATTACATATGTTAGCTCTCATGGGGCATAACTGAAATAGGTGTTGTCAAGTGAATATATCTTTGTTATTGTTGAAAGTAACTCAAAATGCTTATATCATTCTGTCTGAATTGTAAATACAGATAATCTTCACTAACTGGGTACCTCGTATCCTTCTTCACCTAGCTTCTTTTACTTGTTGAAACTTGTATCTACCTTTTGATTCTCTCGTTGTTGTTTTTTTTTTATTTTTTTTACCATAGGGGTAGATAGATATTCATGCCTCAGGGCTCCTTATCAAGAGGCTCACACGTCATAGTACACACATATCTACTGAAGGCCTTACATTTACTCATCATAAGCATGTCGCAAAATCAAGTTCCTTTGACTCAACTCTTCTACAGCCACATTCAATCGCTTACCAACTGTCTTCCTGGATGTAGATGTCGTTGTATAACGAATAAAATAGAATTTAGGAATTTGAATTTCTTACAACTGAGCTCTACCACACGATTTAGAGTAAGAAGAAAGAGTGACCGTCCTAAATGCCATGTAGCCTCCTGCTTATAAGTGTGGTGCATAACACACCTATAAATAAGACTCTACTAGACACGGCTTGTAGACTCCCTATAATAGAACTGCTCTGATACCACTTCTGTCACGACTCAAATCGATGGGCTACGACGGGCACCTGGTACCTTACTCAACTGAGTACCAACATGAAGTATCTTTTTGTATCATACTATCATAGATAACCGAGCCGGAGAGGCTGCCGTGAGATAAGTAGAATACAACGTGAAATACCAACTTATACATATGACGTACTGGCCTATAAGGCCATACCAATATCCGTATATATGACATATGTATGCAAGCCTCTAAGAGTACATAAATATCATAAAGGTCGGGACAGAGCCCCGTCATACCAAACAATACACGTCTAAATCATACTGACCAAACAAGCAACTCCGGAGCAAATTGAGCGCACCAACATCTTCCGCTGAGCTGATAGCCTTTTTGGAGGACTCTCGACCTGTCTATCGGGACCTGCGAGCATGAAACGCAGCGTCCCAGGCAAAAGGGACGTCATTATAAATAAAGTACAGAGTATGTAAGGCATGACATTAGTATATAAAATACATGAAAGAAACATGGAGTAAAGAACTCAACCTGAAATTCTGAATAGATCTGTGAATCATGAAAATTTATAATGTCATGCATGTGCGTATAGCATGCATAGGTATATGTGTACATAACATCATCAAGCCTCTGAGGGCATCCCACCGTATCATCTCGGCCACTATGGGCAAAATCATCAACATATACCAGCTGATCAGGTGGTGGTGCATATATAACGCCTTAACCTTTTTTCATATCACATATACATATAATATACGCGTATATAACGCCTTCTTGTCATGGGTCAATGTACATGAAATGCATAAGAAATACATTAATAAGATTTTTCGAATATCATAAAATCAATATGCCTTTCGGACAAACTTTATCAAATACGTATTTTTCTGAGACCCATGAACAAAGGATATAATAATAATTCACACGGGGAATCAAGAATATAGACATCCCTAATATTTCTATGAATAAAGTCATTTAAAAAAAGTTACATATTTGCTCGTTTAGTTTGTATCGTACGGATCATGCCAAAAGGAAAGGAGAGATAGCCTTGACATACCTTAACTCCATTGAGTCCTTAATACCTTCCAAGAAATTCTTCAAACAACTCAACTCAATCTACCATAGCATATGGAGATTTTAAAATCAGTGTTGAGTAGAGGATAAGTCCGCAACTTAAACTAGTAGCTCGTTTACGTAAATTTGGGCAGCATCTCCCATGTAACTAGGCCCTCCTCCAATACCATATACCAACAACAACAAGAAAACAACAATAACAATATGTAAAAATTATTTTCCAACCTTATCTCCATCACAATATATCACAAAATAGCTCACACACCCTAATCACTTCATACATAAAACGACAACCAAAGTAGTGTCAATCAACATAATAAAATGTAACGAACGAATGACTAGCCCACCATTCTGTCATTATGTGGTGTTTTTCCATACAATTTGTCCTCCAAAACTTTATTAAACAGTAGAAAAATAGACAGCCCAAAGGCAACACGAAACAGCTCACAAAACAGTCCATTACAAGTCAAATAACTCGAACTCACGACTTCTGATCACCGTTCCGTGAGTTCTAACTATTAGAAAATAAATTTATCAACCTTCCTTGATATTTAAGCACTTAAATACAGAAAATACACATTTTATTAACTATGAAGTACCTTCAAAAACTCAAACTACAAAGAAAAAGAGAGGCGATATAGCGATACTTACGTCGTAGGTATCGTTTTAATGTTATCGCTTCTTGATTCCGTGCCCGGGATAATCATATTGTTTGAATCTCTTGTAGAGAGATTAAGAGTAAATTTAAGGGTGTTATTTGGGAGAGCTATCTGGAAAAATGGAGAAAGAGATGAGATGGGATGTAAATATCCCATTTTTTAAAAAGTAAAAAAAATGCTACTTGGCACCCTATGATTGGCCCTTCTTCCAACGCTTATAACTTTTTATCCGGGTGTCGTATGAACGAACGGATAAGTGAGTTGGAAACTACATTCCAAAACCTTCAATTTGGTATATAATATGTCCCCAAAAGACCTCACATAACACACGAAATATATTTCTCAAAAAGTATTGTTACAGGGCAAATCCTTAGTCGGTGTTTCCGAAACTTTAATCCGATTTTCCCCAAACTTCATATTTTCTATCCAAACATCATATATAGCCACATTATGACTTTAAAATTATTTAAATCATGATTAATAAGTCTCATATTTATTATGTCACCTTGGGACGCACGGGGTATAACATCTTTTGTACAAACTATTATTGTTTTGAGAATCCGAAATATTGAATTGTGAATACACCTCCACCCGCATACATCGGGGTGAGGCGGCAGAGCCACTTTGTGTAGAGTTGTGGTATTGTGAATATATCTCCACCGCATATATCGAGGTGAGGCGATGGAGCCGCTTTGTGTAGAGTTTGTCATTGTGAATACACCTCCACCCGCATACATTGGGGTGAGGCGGCAGGGCCGCTTTGTGTAGAGTTTATGGTATTGTGATTATACCTCCACCCGCATATGTTGGGGTGAGGCGGCAGGGCCGTTTTGTGTAAAGGTAGTTGTAGAGGAACCCCGACTTATGAATTTATAAATGTTACTGAAAGCTCTTAATAAATTTTCTATGGCGTTAACGGCTAACTAAGCCTTTTATTGTTACCATGATTCATCATATTCATGTTGTATTTTCAAGTCTTTGCATATGTGTTTGATTTTCGTACTAGTACTATTCGACATGTACTAACGTCTCTTTTGTCGGGGACGCTGCATCTTTAGTGGATCCAGGTAGTTCAATAGCAGGTGGGATTGATCAGTGATAGCAATACACCCTCTCCTCAGCTGACTTGGTAAGCCCGTTTCATTCTGGGGTCCTGTATCTCTTTTTTCATGTACGTAGTATTTTGAGGTATGCCGGGGCCTTGTTGCCGACACTGTCGTAACACTCTTTTATTTATGTTAGAGGCTCCGTAGACATAGTGTGGGTTGTATATGTTTTTGGGGAGGTTAAACTAAAAATGGTATAATCGTATCATCTATTCTACTTTAACTATGATTGTACAATGTACTGTTTTGGAAACTTGTTAATGACGTAACTAATGGAAATAAATTGGTGTTATTCATATGACCTCTTACTGTCTAATTAATGAAATGTATTATTCTCCTTAGTCATGGGTGAGTTGGGTAGAGGGTATTGTAAAGGCTTGCTTGACCGGTGTATCTCGGTTGAGCGCCGGTCGCGCTCCCCGAGGTCGGGGTGTGACAACGAGCATGTGTGGCGTTCCTTCTTACATTTTAGTTAAATATATATTTTTTGGTTTGGGTTATTAAAAGTTTATAGTATGACATGTTGAAATCTCTATTATAATTTTTTCATTGTAAATTTTTTATAATAAATCAAATGTCTATATTAAACCTAGTAGCGATGGGGAATGTAATATATAGTCTATAAGATTAACCGCTTCTTACATTCTCATTATTGTATGCATATATATATGTAAATATTTACTGAAATTTCAAAAAATTAATAATTTTGAACAAATAATTTCAAAAGGCGTAATGAGTTCAATGATAAGAACCTAAAGGTTAATACCGTTAAATTTAAATATTGGACTGATCCCTTCGTAATAATGCACTAATTTTCTTGAAAGATACACCCTTAGAACACAGGACGAAAAAATTGTGGTACCACCAACTATTATTTTTATTAGGTCATGCCTTTCCATGTGACGCATCTTTAGTTTCGATTCACTCAAGCGGAGCCAAGATTTAAAATTTATCAATTCTAAATTTGCCAGGGAATTGATAACTTCAATTCTCTCTCTCTCTCTCTCTCTATATATATATATATATATATATATATATATATAAAATATTCAATAATTTTTTAATATAAATATTGTATTTAAGCAAAAGTAACTTGATTCGGCCGAACATGCACCTAATAGGCTTATTCCGGGTTATGAACCAATTTACTTTCATGTGCTCAAAAGAATGTACCCCTGTGTCTCATATTATGCGACACTATTTTGTTGGGTAGTATCTTAATAGATGATCTATTTTTATATTTAAAAAATTTTTAATTTAATTTTTGTAATCCTTAATTATATGATTTTATAGTCACATAAATATTATATTATGTTCAAGACCAACTGCTGCAAAAATTATACTGTTACGAAAATATCATGACATGCTTAAGACCATAAATTTTAATAGTATTTAGTTCTTTCCTAATTCTAACAAATTCACATAAAAAGGGAATAGATGAAGTATTAGGATCAAATTAAACATACCTTCAAAATTCAAAAGATATCAAAATTCGAAATAATTGCATTTTGACTCCTCACCTATCAATAAACTCTAAATTTTTTTTCTGTGCGATATGTAGGCAAAGTATATTTAACTTTGAATTTATTAAAATGTGTGTTTTTACCTCTTTACATTCTAGAAAATATACTATACGAAGTATTTAAATTCTGCCTAAAACTATATTATCATCAAATATGTGCTAACATTTCAAAATTTGATTAAGATAGATAATAAAATAGTTTAACAATTAATAATTAATAATTTGTTAAATGTGTAAACAATTCAATTGATCGAAGGGTGAAAGCATTTGACTAGATAGCACAAGAACGAACATCGTAATTTTATTTGATATTTTAGAGATTAAAACTGCAAAAATCCCTCCAAATTAAATGGACAATTTTGGTTAAAACCCGCAGAATGGTACCAGTACCACCTGAATTCTGTTACGTAACTCCCCGAATCCCTCACAACCGCCATTGCACAGAAGCAGATTCCCCATTCCATAAATACAGAGCGCGCGTGAGGAGAGAGAGAGTGTGTGTGTGTGTGTGAGAGAGAGAGAGAGAGAGAGAGAGAGAGATTTGGGTTGAAACGGAGAATACCGAAGAGCAGAGTGAAAACGTAGTACAGCACCCAATGGAAAACCCTAGTGAGGAAGGAGGAGGAGTAAGAGGAGAGAGTTCATTTCTGAAGAACGATTCTTCAGAAAGCAGAGAAGAAGGAGAACTCTCTTCATACGACGACGTACGTAAAACCCCTCTCGTTTACCTCTATTTCTAATGTATGCGTATCAATTTGCTCCAATTTGCTACATTTGCTTCATTACACAGCTCATTTTGTTGAGTAGTATATGTTTAAATTCATCATTTTTCAGATGCACACTTGCATAATTTCGGGTACTACAGCTTTTGTTTTTGCAATTTAAGCCTTCCCAAAGTGTAAAGGCTGAGAAAATACACCGCTACATATAACAACCACACCTCAGTCCCAATCTGTATATCCTCAATTTCTGTTCCCTTACATTTGGGACCCTTTCATTCTAATACTCAATAATTTGTCTTTGTAAGATTAATTAGGGTTTAGATATTTTCTACATTTTTTTTTAATGATGGTGGTGGTTGGACCAGATTGAGCTTAGTTCAATTGTTTCATCGGGTATTTGTTGCTCCCAGCTTCCCACCAGCAGAAATACTGGGTAGCTCTGTCTACCATGACGTAGGCATTTGAGAAGAAATCAGCTAGTGTTTTCTTGCCTCCGAAATTTGACCGCTAGGCCACACCATTGGGTGCAGTTCTTTCCTGATAGTCTTTCCTTAACCCTCTTGAATTTAGTTGCTATTGCCTAAGAAGTAAAACTTTCGCCCTCGATTTCCTTTCTTTCACTTTCGTGTTGCTTTTGAGTCCTCTTGAACTGTATTTGTTAGTGAGTTTCTGCTATGGTGAATATGTAAGAAGTTTTATGGGGCAAATAGAAGCTGTTCTGGATTAGTAAGCTACATCAGTGTTGAGTTGCTTGTAAATTGTTTTCCACAGGATCAAAATGTTTGTTCCACCGATCAGCTTAAGAGCACCAGTGCTGCTCCACTGGAGCAGCATGTTCACATTGATACAGTGAATGAGAATTCCCAGGATACCCAGGCAGGTATGTCCTAAAGCTCGAGTATTAAAACATTTATTTATATTTTGAACCCTTAGTTTCATCTACCTACTAGGAATGGCTGTTGACGATTTTTGATCAAACCATCTCTTCAGCATATATGCACATCGTTGTTAAGTTCACTCTCCGTGTGTGAATGCTAATTGATTGACTTACTCTGGTAGTTTTTTGTTCTTTTGGTACAACTCGTCTCCTTTCTTAAATCATAGTCTTTTTTTATGTATGCATTAAGGATGGGTAACTAGATAAGAGATTATAATACGTGGTCTTCTAGTTCTACATTTTTTAATCTGTGGAACTTACCTCTTATTTTGTCAGGTCTTAAATTACTTTTCTCGCTTATCTAACTGTCCGGCGACTTATTTGCTATATTTTTGCGTCTTGTTTTCCTGCATATTTTACAGAAAAATGTACTTCTTCCAGCAAAATGGGTTGCTCGATTGATGTGCCTTCAGGAACTCCTCCAGAATCAGATCATCTGAAGAGCTCTAAAAAGAACCGAGAGCACTTTGTGCCATTTCTGATAAGCTTCTCAGATGACAGTGGTAGTGAGTGTGAAAATTCTGGACCGAAGAAAATCTCAGTAAGTAAAAACCGAACCTTGGCTGCGGATAGAAGTAATAAACCACCAGCACATGCTCCTCGAAGATCTCATAAATTGCACAAGATTACTAGAAAGGACCCAAATTTGATGTCTAGAAAAGGGCCTGCGTCTTCATTCACCAAAATTAAAGGATGCACTTATGGAAATGTTGGGCACTTGCATAGTATGAGAAACTTTAACAACTCAAATAGGGTTGCTATCCTTGACCATAGGAAAAGAACAAATGTTCATTCGAACTCTAGTGAATTGCATGACTTGCGCCACTTGATCGCGATTCGCGAGAGTCAATTGAATCTGAAGAGATCTCAGAATACCAAAAACCTAACTTCAGCTTCATGTAGGGATAGAAATCTTGTCAATAAAAGGAATTTGGTGGTGAGGGCATCCAAAGAAACTACTTATGATTATTTGCAAGAACTAAAAGAACCAGACAACAAACGCCAAAAAATTGTTTCAGAGAATCCAAGTTGGGGTTTTTCAAACTCCCAAGAAATTACGTCTATGGTCATAAGATCAGAAAGGTGTGCATTAAAGGATTCCGATCAACTGGAACGAGCTGATGATAGCGGTCATGGGGAAAAATATCCAACTTGCTCAGTCCTTGCTGGACAACTGAAACAAAATGAGTATCACGGCTCTGCTTCTTCAGCAAATCCATCTCTCACTCTGAAAGATGGTACTCATTACTCTATTTTGTGTATACGAGCAGCTTTCTTTTAATGACATTAGTGGATGTCTAATTAAAATGAGCCTAATGCCACAGGTATAGATGCCGTAAGGAATCACAATCAGAGTTTCAACAATTCGTCAAAAGAAGTTGCAAGTAAAGCTGCCAATAAATTGGTAAATTCTTGAATGTATCACCATATCTCCATCTGGTTGTCAATGTGTTAC
Source organism: Nicotiana otophora (assembly GCA_000715115.1). Taxonomy (NCBI): domain Eukaryota; kingdom Viridiplantae; phylum Streptophyta; class Magnoliopsida; order Solanales; family Solanaceae; genus Nicotiana; species Nicotiana otophora. The sequence continues at coordinate 39,012 of AWOL01S0033799.1, forward strand.
ACCAGCCTCAAGGATGGGCATTGAATGACTGGTTGAGTATTGTTTTGGCTCATGGACCCTTTGTGTGGACATTTGAACTTAGTTTCACTAGCCCAGAAGTCTTTCGTTTAGTAAAAGTTTTCCCCCTCTCTTTTACTGCACCTACTGCACTTAGAAGACAATATTCTTCAGAGGTAAAATAGTGAAGATAAAGTTTCTGTGATAAGTGGATTGAGTTAACTATCTTAGCCTTTCAAAGATTCTTAATGTTAGTGTCATACGGAGATATTATAAGTATAAGGTGCTTGTTTCAATATAGGTTTGATAAAACATTGATAGAGCCTGATAAAAGCCTTAGAATAAGTATTAGTCATCAGTTTGATTTTTGGTGATTGGCCCGTCAATGTAACAATGTTTCCTCTTGGCATCAAAGACACGACTTGTAAATAGAGCTTGTACTTTCTCAGTCTTGTTACATTATCAGGTTCTCCTAATCAGTTTTTCTTTTTCCTTTTCCTTTTTCTGGGGTTTTTTGGGGGTGGTGGGTGGGGGTGGGTAAGTAGGCTTAGTATTTAGTGCAGAGAACTATCATTAAGTTGAAGGAGCTAAAATGTGGATCTATATAAATTGCCTTTTACTTTCTGCATTGGGCCAAGTCACAGAGTTAAAAACTTATTTTGCAAGTGAAATACCTTTCCCGAGAAGTATGTCTTTTTTCTTTTCTAAAAGGTTGATCATACGAAGTAGAAACACTTGATTTTCCTAGTCATCTATATAGTTTAAGCTGTATATTATGGTGATATTGTAGGGTTTTCTATATGGAGGATATGTAGTCAAAACAAGCTTTATATTGCATATTTATCGAATTTCCGTGAACTTATAAAGCGGGTATTCTGTCGTCGCTTGTCAACTTGTGTTAGCTTCATTTGCATTTGGTTGTTATATTATACTTCTTCATGGATAGTTGTTATGTTTTTCGTTTTTTCATTCTAAGGTCAAGACCAAGCATGCCACTGAGCTTAGTAGTCAGTGCAGACAGCCTCTTTTACAGAAGAAAGTGACTTCTGGGCGTGCTGATGTTATGGTAACTGCAGAAAGTGACAGCAATATAGGCAGATCTAATGAAAGCGCACAGAACCCCGCTCCAGATGCTAATGTTATTGCAGCCTCGACCCATGGTGCAGGCGGCAATTTTGGAGCCAATGTTGTATGTTTCTGTTTTTTTCTGTCTTCCTCTTTCATGTGTTTTTTGTCTCCTTTTTCTAAAACCAAAGTGTAAAATTGCATATTTCTGATAGTTCTTTTTCTCCTTGTGAAAGACATCTCCGAACTTTCCAAGCGTTTGGAACAGCTGTGACAAGCTAAATATTTGTGGGAGTAGCAGCATAGACTTACAGTCATTGTTTCATTTAGAAGAATTTCATGATAAGGAACTGGGAGAAGCTCAGGAATATCGGCACAAGTGTGAAGTTGAAGAAAGAAATGCTCTGAAATCTTACCGAAAGGCTCAAAGGGCCTTGCTTGAAGCTAATGCTAGATGCTCTCACGTATACAATAAAAGAGAACAATATTCAGCCCAGCTTCGAGATCTTATGATGGGAAATCCAAATTTGTTACTGTCTTCTGGGTTTCCTGACAAAAGTGGAATTGGGTTGGGCCCCCTACCTGCAATTTCTGATGCTAACGTGCATTTGATTCCCAGTTCAAGCTGTGCAGTACAGCCTACATTCGACTTTAACAATCAACATAGATGTAATTTAAATATCCATCCAAACAATGTTGCTTTTCAAAATGTCTCAAGTGATCAAAAGCATTACAATTTGGCATCTGATCCCTGTAGTGAGCCTGATGGTATCACATTCGAGCCTCATAAGGAAGATAATGACGCAAATGACCTGTGCTCCCCTTCTGAGGATATTGTTATATCTCAAAATGTGGACGAAGAGACATTTCTCACCGAGCATAAATCTCCAGAAAACAGTCCAGACTATCAAGGTCAAGGAAAGGCAAAATCTAGTGTTGACATGGAGAAAAGTATGAATAATGCATCAGAGGGGCAATCAGCAGTGAATATTTCTGAGGATTCTTTACTCCTTGAAGCATCTTTGCGCTCTCAGCTCTTTGAAAGGCTAAGGATGAGAACTTTGTGCCAGAAGGCGATCCCACAAGAGACCCTGGGAGCTGTAGCTGAAGGGAGAGCAGAAAATGATGAGATTCTGGGAAGGGTGGTAATAGACAATAGATTATGCTCCGATTCAGAGAAAGAGAATGAGCCACAGCAAGGTTCTGACTTGCAAGGTAGTGTTCCTTTGTGGACATATTTCCCTGCAGTAGCTTATCTCTATAAATGCAATATGCATGCATATGATCCAAAAATGAGAAATTCTCAAAATAAAGAAAAAAACACTAAAATACCTTTTTGGTTATTTGGTGATGTGATGCTTTTAGATAAACAAGAAATACTTCTAAAAGAATATAGTAAATGGATCTAGTAAGATGCATTATATTCTGTGACGAATAATATATACATGTACTACTCAAATGTTTTCACAGTTTTTCTTTTTGAACTTAATCAACAATTAATTGGATGTTGTAGATGAAACATGTATATCAAATCAATCGATCTGTCAACCTCAATGCCAAATTAGTTAAGGTCGATTATGTGAATCCTCTGTATATTGCGCTCTATTTGGGTCCTTTTCATTCCAATAAATACTACTCCATTAGACCTATTGAGAATTTTCTAAAGCCAAAGGTTCTCGAAATCTCAACCTTATTTTGACACTGACATACAAATTTCTAAAAAGACTCTTGTTAAACAGTGGACCTAATTTAAGTGTAATAATAATAACTAAGTCTTAATCGCAAACTAGTTGATATTGCATATATGGATTTTATTTCCATCGCGTTATGTTCTTAGCTAAGCCTGCATTATTTCCAATAAACCGTACGTCTTTTGTGGCAACATCGTTTTCTGTCAATTTTAAATCTACTTCATTCCTTTTTCCCTTCAATCATCAGTGTCACACTATGATTAGTCCATATGGAAATACATATACGTTATGGCCAACCATTTAAGGCAACTTCCTCTCATATTTATGATGATATTGACATTGAGAAGTCGTTAAATCATGTCTCAATTCCAAACTAGTAGGTCATTGAGGGCCGACTGTATGAATCCCAACACTATTGAGGGGTCGTCTATATGAATCCCAAACTAGTTGTTTAATTATGCTTCAATCACAACTAGTCAGTATTGCCTATATGAAATTTTTACACTGCGTTCTATTCTTAGTGAAGTATCCAATGAATTTGAGAGAGATTGTAGATCTTTCAAGGCACTTTACTTCATGTGATTTTAGGTTTGTCTCATCCCCACTATTTGCACCTTCAATCATCATAGTACCACTTTTGTTGGTTAGTGCATTTGAAGGTTTACGTAGGACATGGTCAAAGTATATCAGGCTTCAGACAAACTTCTTTTTTTTTTATCCTCCGTATGTTACTTTCACCTTAGTCTGATATGATTATTTCCAATCTTGTCGAATATTACATGACAGCACATCCATCTTAGCATCTCTATCATTTTGTGGATATGTTGGACCTTAAAGGTCCAATATTTGCTTTTATATAACATTGTTGGTCTCAGCCGTCCCACAACCGTTGTATAGAACTATCTTTCATTTTGCTTGGTATCTTCCTATAACATAATACTCTCATAGCACTCTTCCATTTCAGCTAATCCTATTTATAAATGTGCTACATCTTAATCTATTTTGTTATCCTCCTGCAAGACTGAGCACACACATTTGAATTATTCGCTTGGAACAATTATTAGGAGTGATTAATTTCTTTCTTGTTTTTTTGTAAACTTTTGGTTTCAATTATCCATGATAGTAATTGAGAAGTTCTGCTTTTAGAAGGTCATCCATTCTCTTTTGGAGGTCATATAACAATGAAAGTCACAATTTATCATTTCAGATTGTGACATTCTTTATTCTGGTTGAGCTGACTTTTTGATTTCTCTTTCCTTTTGAACTTTTTATTAGGATGTGACATGACGAGTACGATGTCTAAGATACCTGTTGAAGTGGATCATCAGTGCACCAATGAGAAGTTTGGTTCTAATTTTGCATCCCTTTCATCTAATATTTGTTTAGATAGTAGTATCACCACAGGCGACAACAAATCTCAGTTTGCAAGCTTGGTCACCTTCTCATATCCTATTCTGAAGAGTGCTATTTTGCACTTTAAAGTTTCAGATTCCATGGATTTACTCAAATTACAGATTAGAATTTCCAGTGTACATACTTCTCATGATCAGGGTGAAAACAATTTCAGTGGCGGAACCATACCAAGCATTTTAAGTTCGGGTCCCGTTGAAGTGGCTTCAGTGGATTTAATTGGCAGTAAGAGTGGGTCTTACACTTGCGATTTTGCCATTGACCCGCTTTGGCCACTATGTATCTTCGAACTTCGGGGGAAATGCAACAATGATGAGTGTTCTTGGCAACATGTTAGAGACTACTCTTCTGGCAGTAGAATGAAGATGACATTGGACAACGATGGTATGGATCTTCTGTTTGAAGTGTATAAGACATCTTTATAGTTCCTTTCGGCCTAACATCTGATGCAAATTTTCTTAACTTTTTTCTTCTGTAGACAAGGTTGGATCACCAACTGAAGGACAGATATTCGCTGCCACAAGAACTCTCACCAAGTCACTTGACTGCCTTGGTTTGGCTACCCCAACTTATTTGGTTGGCTTGGATGGTCTGAAAGCTGATCTACAGTCGTGTAAATCCATTCTAAGTCCCAAATACGGGCAACTGTGGGTTAAGTGCTTCAGTCTTTCCATTGTTCTCTCAAGTCAGCTACACACTGATCTGCCCTCTGATGAGCCTTTATTTCATGGCACTAATGCTCGTGTTGAGGTCCAAGGTGGTTGGAATAGGCAATCACTTTATTTTCAGAGCAGAAATGGATCATCGGTTTGTCAAATCAACCTGTTCTTTTCTCGTAATTAGTGGGGGTGGGGGAGGAAGAAGGAAGGAGAGAAGGATGATTTTTAGCTTCTTATGTAGTAACTCTTTTGGAAAAGCTAAATTTTATTTTTTCAATTTCAACTGTTATAGTTGGCATGCCTCTGAAATACCAGTGAAGCTGCGGAAGTATTAATTTTAATTTCAATACACGAATCAAGAGAAATTATTTTGCATCTCCTTGGTGCTTCCAAAATGTCTTTGTTCATGAGAAAAATTTGGTGATTGTACGAACTCTGTAACTTAAATATGTTTTCTTTTTTTTGGGTAACAAATATGTTTTATTTCCTTGGGAACCTTTGTAATTATTAATTGAGACAACTGAATCTGTCTAAAGAATACAAATTTTGGGTTATTGGTTTTGTCCTTTTATATCATGCTACTAGGACCTTTCCTGTGACTCTTTCTAACTTCCCAATTCACTAGTCTGCTCTTTCCTTCTGCCATTTTAGCCATCAATGGTGGAATATACCTTCTTGTTTCCTGTCCTTCTATATATTCGAGTTTGCTATGCAGCAAGCAACGTTTTTCTTGACCTTCTGTTGAAGGTAGCGGTCTTGAGTTCAAGTCTCACTACCGCCCATTACCGAAAAAGAATTTTTCATGTGGCCCATGAAAGAAAATCAAGCCTGCACGTGAGGAGGCGTGTTGAAGATAAACTTAAGCTCTGAGATGAGATAGTCACACATTCAACACCTTCATACTACCTCCCACTCATTTGGTCTTCATTCTTCTTCTTTTTTTCCTTTCTCCATTGACAGAATTGTGTAATTTCGTGGGGTTTCTTCCCTAATACTCCCCCCGCCTCATTATATGTGTCTTACTTTGATTGGGCATGATGTTTAAGAATGTAAAGAAGAATTTTGAATCACGTGGTCTTAAACTAAAGGTGTGTATACATACCAAAAATACTCTTTGAATCTTTGTGGTCTTAAACATGTCATGTCATTTTCTTCTCTTCGATGGAAGTTTGATTTTCCCAATGGAGTTGTTCTATTCTCCACAAAACTCTGTACCACAGATAAATAGCTTCTGTCCTTTTGCCACCTGCTGTCAATGCTGTAACTTACCTTCTAATGTCTTGCAGGATCCATGCAAGGAACTATCTACTGATGCTGACGAGATTGTAGAGATGGTTCTTCTTAATCTCAGTCAGGAGGCTAATAAACCCAAGGGAAGGATACAGGTATGCTTTTGGTGGTGATTATGGGTTACATACTTGGAGGGTCAGTAATCTCACTCCTGTTAATTTTTGCTAAAACATGCAGGCTCTTGAACTCCTTGCTCGAGCTTTGGAAGCTAATCCAATGTCTGCAGTTCTCTGGATTGTTTACCTGTTAGTTTACTATAGCAGTCAGAAGTCTATTGGGAAGGATGATATGTTCAAATGTGCGGTATGCAGTATTTCTACATGGAATTCTACTGTTAAAACATAATATTTGAGTTGGCTCAAGATGTTTATACCATTTGGAAGTCTATGTGCTGAGAAACATTTGTACATAATTAGGGATAGGAACATGTTAGATAATTGGCTCTGATGGTGCGCTATATATTTTGTTAATTGCATCTGAGAACGCCATTTTGATTTACTTCATTAAGGGCCCTGTGTCCATGTTATGTACTAGCCCTTAATCCTAATGGCTTGGGGTTCCTGAAAACTTGTCATAAATCCGCTTCAGCCAGGGTCTTACTTTGACTTGTAAGTTTGTGTTGATTCACGAAATTATCAACATATGTACTGATAAATCTTCTTATTCTGTGATCCAGGTTGAGCACAGTGAAGGCTCTTACGAACTCTGGCTTTTCTATATCAATAGTCGAACACAGCTGGAGGAGAGGCTGGCTGCGTATGATGCTGCACTGTTGGTCCTGTATCGCCATGCATCAGCATCTGACATAAATGCAAGTGCCAGTGATTGTATATTGGATATATTCTTGCAGATGATGAGTTGTCTGTGCATGTCTGAGAATGTTGCTAAAGCCATTGAGAAAATCAATGAGCTATATCCCACAGAAGAGAAATTTTATAACCTACTCAAACCGTCTCTTCCTGATATCATTACATGTTTAACCATTTCTGATAAATGTATTTTCTGGCTCTGTTGTGTGTACTTGGTTGTGTACAGGAGACTTCCTGATGCTATTGTGCAGCAGTTTGAATATCAGAAAGAACTTTCTTCCATAGATTGGCCATCTGCTGAGTTGACCTCTGATGAGAAGCGACGAGGTGTCTTTTTGATGGAATTAGCGGTAGATTCTCTGGCATTGTACATCGACAGAGAGTCACTTGAAGATGAAGCAAATCTTAGGGCAGCACACCTGTTTTCTGTCAATCACGTTAGATGTATAGTGGTGCTTGAGGGTATAGAATGTAGTAGGAGTTTGTTAGAGAGATATGTCAAGTTGTATCCATCATGTCTAGAACTCGTTTTGATGTTAGCTCGGGCAGAGCATGATTTTGCAGATGGAAGTTTTGAAGGTTTTGAAGATGCTTTAGATAACTGGTATGATGAAGTTCCTGGAGCGCAATGTATTTGGAACCAGTATGTTGAATGTGCACTCCAAGATTGTAAAAGAGATTTTGCGGAGGAATTAATGGCTCGATGGTTCCAGTCTTCATGGAAACACAGGTATTCTAAAAATAGTTGTCTGGAAACAGTAGATAGTGACAACTCCCGGTCTTCACCGCAGTCTGCTTCAGTATCTGATATTGCTGCTCTCTTTTCCAATTCTAGCAAGAACGATATTGTATTTGGGCTGTTGAACTGTTCCATCTATAAACTATTACAAAATGACTATACTGAAGCTCAATTAGCCATTGATAAGGCATTGGAGGCTGCTTCTGCTGAGAATTACAGTCACTGTGTGAGAGAGCATCTCCTGTTCTTGACTGCAGATAATTTGCACGATGACGGGCAAGTATTGAAACTTCTTTGTGGCTATTTGGCTGATAAACGTGCTTCCCTCACCTCTGAGCCATTATCCAGGCAATTCGTCCAAAGAATCAAGAAGCCTAGAGTCCGGCAGCTAGTTCGCAACTTGTTATGTCCTGTGTCGTTGGAGCCTTACATAGTGAACTCAGTTCTTGAAGCATTGTATGGCCCGTCTCTCTTACCTGAAAAGAAAGATGAACTTACTGATTTTATCGACATGGTTGAGAGCTTAATGGTGATACTTCCTTCCAACTATCATCTGGCAATTGCTGTCTGCAAGCAGTTAACCAGAACCTCAAATACCGCTAATGTACCGGGCAGCATCTCTTTTTGGGCAAGCTGTCTCTTGATTAGTGCATTATTTCAGGCTGTTCCTGTGGCACCAGAATATGTATGGGTAGAAGCTGCAGATATTTTGCAAGATCTTACAGGTTGCCGGTCCCTATCTGTCAAATTGCTGAAGAGAGCTCTGTCTATATATCCATTCTCTTCAATGCTTTGGAAGTCTTATCTCAAGTTATCGGAGGCTGAAGGAAATTCAGAATCTGTAAAAGAAGTAGCAAGGGCAAAAGGCATTAAACTTGAGTGACAACTTGGTTTAATATCTTTTCTGAAGCAAATTTTGGGATAGCTTTTTGGTAGGGTAATGAATTGTGTAAATCTGAAGATAGATACAAATAGCAGCAGAAGCCAACAGATCAGAGCTTTGTAGAGAACTAGAAAATTGTATAGCATATTATAAACGTATAGGAAAATCATATAGGTACGTTACCAAAGATTTTTCTCAGGATGAAGCCAATTTTGTGCAGATGCATTTTGTATGATTTAGTCTCCCCGCACACTATACCCCAGTCCCCACCCATTTCCTACTCTGCTAAATGCTTAAAATTTCTTGTTTATTTTTCAAATGTCGAATTCTAAAATTGGTTTTGTAGCAACTCATACAAACACTCTTATCATATTCTGGTTATCCTTGAAGAAACACCCCTTTTTAGTACAACAATAACCACTTTTTCATATGAAAAAAACTTTTTTCCTTTTAGAAAAAATCATTTTACTGTTTAGTTGATGTTTCTTAACGAAGCAAAAATTAATGAATACATCCTGACTTATAGTAGCTCACTCTTCAAACATGCTGACTAACAAATCTTGTCAAAACAATAAGAAAAATAAAAACAGCTGCAAAAATCGGTTCGATCGAGTTAAGTAAAAACAATGAGAAATTCAAGGGCCCAACCGGGTTCGAACCGGTGACCTCTTGATCTGCAGTCAAATGCTCTACCACTGAGCTATGGACCCCCAGAGTAATAAATTTCATAACGATTTTAAACTATTATATTAGCTTAAAATCATCAAAATCATTCTTTAGTATCGTGTTTTAATTTTTATTATTGGAAGAAACTAAGGTAGAAGTGTGTAAGCATCCAAATGAAACTGATGAGAAAGAACAAAATGTCAGCACATAGGCGCGAATGGACATTACTTGCATTAGGTGTATGCACTTATATTGCCTTTGCTCAAATCATATATACTTATGTATAATTAAAGTACTTTTAATTAATTGTAATATTTATTTTAAATTTGCACTCCATATTTTTCAAAAGAATAATGATGCAATGACATTCACTTGCTTAAGATTTTGGAGTCACCTTGAAGTTCGGAAAACTCAAAACACATACCACCCAGTGCTTAGGCAAAAAAGTGAAATTCTCAGAATTTAACATAGATGAGGTAGGAAGTTAATATTCTATCTGTTTCACTCATATGAAGGTATTTGACTGAAGAAGAAATATAATATGTTAATCTAATATATTATATCGATAATAGAGTGTAACGATTGAGAACTAAGTTTGACGGCAAAATTATCACATCAAGGTTTCTAATTTAAATATTCGAACGAATTTGATTTTTTGAAAGTTGTGTAAAAATAAAATTGCCTCAACAATCTTGATTCACCAATAATTGGGAGAATGTCTATAAATTAGGACTGATGGAAGACCTGACAAGTTGTTATATGACCTTCTAATTTGCATGAATTGTTTTACTTAATTATGCACTACATTGCTACTTTTTCTAGACATCAGGTTGCCTTAAATCACTTATCTTAAAATTTATTTTTATACTTTTATGATAGTGGTATCTAAGACTTATGTGTAGCTCAATTATTTTGTTTGGTACTGCTACCTTTCATCAAAACATATAATCGATAATTCTGTTCAACAAAGTACATATGGAAAAAAATCACTTAGCATTTCTTCAGTCTTTCGGAATTTGGATCCTACTTTCCCATGATTTTCACCCACTCCATTGGTCGCTACCTTACACCCTTGCATGCCCTAGGTACAACCAACTTTCATTCATCTTTTAAGTTGTATTTTCTGCATCATCTCACCTATTAAACTGAGAATATAAGCATGATAATACACCACATAATGAGAAAGTCATAATATACAGTTGCATAGTCCCCTCCCCTGAATGAAACGATCAACACAGACGAGGTATATCACAATTTAATGGCACAAGTGCGAAGGTAAAATCCAAGCTACAAAAATCACCTATGTAAAGATTAAAGGGAATGAAAAGTAGCTAAACATACTGTGTAAATATTTTTTGGAGGTGGGGTGGGAGGCATTTAAGTGCTACGGTAAAAGAAAATAATGATGCTCAAAATGAGAAGATGTAACTTGATTTCATGAGTGACAATAAAGCATATATAAAAGATAATTGAAGTTCTCTGAAGAGTTAAAAGGAGCAAGATGAACTAAAAGAAAATAGACAAAGCAGCTCCTTGACTTCATGGGCAACAATATAACATATTAAAGAGTATTGAAAGTTCTCTGAGAAGAAGAAGACTTAAAAGAGTGAGATGAACGCGAATGCCAAGCCAATAGCATAACTATAACTACCACGTTCTACTTCCCCACAAACTATAATCACTTAGCATAAGCAAGAAACTCATGCGCTCAACATTCAATTCCACCAACTCGGCTTCTGAAAACATCAAGCCCCATCTCTGTAGGATCAGTTGCTTGCAGCTCTACCTGGAAACCGTCAAGCTCTCTCTTGAACCTGTCTTTGGAGCTTGCATAAATCATCTTGCTTCTCACTCTTGCAGTGTCAGGTGACCTTCAACAAGATACACAAAAAGTCACGCCAGCAGGCAAAGATATAAACGGGCAAGATGGAAGTTTAAATCACTATATACTTTTTTGAGAACTGGTAAGAATTGCTATATTTAATAAAAGGATTACCACGCAATGAAGAATATTCTGCTCTTCTGGACGTTTTCTTCGGTCGTGAAATCAAAGTCATAGACTGCATATCGACACTCATCAGCAGGGAGGCCTGCGGTGAAATCCTCATAGCTTTCAGTTGGTTCACCAAGCTTTTCCACAACAACCTGCTTTTGCTTCTCTTCAATCTTATAGATGATGAACCGGTGAGTTCTTTTTGCCTTCAACTCCAAAAACTTCAGCTTGCAATCGTCATGCACAGCCATCCCAGATGCTGCATTAGCCTATAATTTGTACGACATACAACATTACCCCAAATGTAATACAAATACAGGTAATAATGATGGGATAAATACCCTATCTAGATCAACAAGTTTGTCTTGCACCTGTATCAGTCTAATGATTCTTCCAGATGCTACTCCTCCCCCAAAGAAAATAGAATCAACAAATAGAAGAACAAAGAAAGGACCCACGGCCTCCAGTATTTCAGATTTTCAAGACTTATTCATTTCTTCTAGAATTTACAATTCCCACTTAAAAGTCCTCCATCCAATGATTGTGAAGAAAACATATACAAGAGAAAGAAAACAATTGCATTTTCAACTTAACAAAAATTAGGTTGGTTATTCTTCAATTCTTCTGCCTCAGAAGAGCAGAATACATTATTTTTCAGATGTTAATTAAACAGACCGGTATGCATAAGAAGTCAAAAAGATGATTTCATTTTCTTTATCTTTTTTCTCTTTTCTTAATGACAAAAAAAAAAAACTCCTCCTCAAGTAGATACTAGATATTGAAATTGCCATAGAAGTTGAGGCTAATCTGGAATTAGTCTCTTATTACCACCTAGAGGGAGGAATAACTTAATAAAATACAGGGGACAGTGGCATCAACCTGTTCGACCTTACTATCACATCAATGAATTAATACAAACTCGAAATGTAACTTCCAAGGTACAAGTATTCCGGCACCAGAAAAACCGTATATTCAAGGCCAGTGTCGTTCCAAAAATATCAAGTCAACACAAAGCAATAGATTCTTTTTGGTGTTCGAACCTCAATAAAACTCAGAACAGAATAAAGCACAGGCAGAAACTTAGCAGGTGTTTGGACATACATGATTTGTAAATCAACGTCTGTTTTAAATCTGACTTTCAAAAATTAGTCCGAGGAGTATTTCAAGTGAAATAATGATTTTTACTCACAAATTTTAATTCTTCCATGTGAAATCCGAGCAAGAAATTTATCCAATAAACCAAAGATTTTATCTCTCGACATCTCCTATTGTGGGACCTGAGATTTACCCTGAACTTTTAAATAAGCAAAAGTCCTACCAAGAATAATATCTACATGCCCAGACATAGATGGGTTACATAGTCAAACCCACACGGGACGATTGTGCATGCAGGACAAGCTTTTTGAGATAAGCGGTCTTAAATAAGCCATAGCATTAGTGTGACCGTAAAACTTTTGAAATTTGTAATCTTAAACCTGCCATAGCATTTGCGTGGTTATAAATGCTTAAGAAGTATTGAAAGGTGCCAATCTTTTTGAAATTGGCTAATAAGGAAATAGTTTCAATCTTTTTGAAACAGAGGGAGTATCATTTTTTGGGAGAATTCCTAGCCTCAATATATGTTGTCAACACAACACATGTTTGTCCAAACGGCAGACTACATAAGTTTGCAGCCGCAAGTTCAATGAAGTCAAACAAAAGACAGTTAAAGATCTTTCAAGTAAAGCAAAGACATTCCTGTATGCTTTTCAATAGAAGTTACTTAGAGCAACGGAATCCATCAACTCCACATTGCATGATATATTGATACTTGACAACGCATTACAACAATCAAGTCAGTTAAAGTAACATAAGATTTTATTGCAAAAATACAACTGAAATACAACTCATATAAGACATTAGCAAAGCTGCTCGTCAAAGGAGGAACAGATGGTTAGTGATCAAACTCCTAAACTGCAATATCAGGTAGCACACATGAATTCATATCCACGTATCAACAAATAAAAACTAATATCGATAACAATGGTATTCATTTGTATGATGTACAAAGAATTTTGCATAAATGATATTGACCTATTAGCAAGATTCAATTTATACCTTGTTTCAATATGAAATTACGGAGAGACATAGATGCTCCGCAGGAAGTGTGAGCGGTTGTCCATGGCGGGTCTGAGGAAAGGAAGGGGTAGGCCTAAGAAGTATTGGGAAGAGGTAATTAGGCAGGGCATGTCGATATCATTGCTTCAGCTTACCGAGGATATGACCCACGATAGGAAAGCGTGGAGGTCGAGGATTAGGGTTGTAGGTTGACAGATAGTAGTGTGTTCCTCCTAGGCTTACCAGCAGCACTAGGACTATTTTTGTAATTTCTTAGTCATGGTTCTTTATTATTACATGTTGTGCCATTTTCGCCCGTTACCATATTACATTGTTGCTACTATTGTTTGCAACGTGGTTGCTTTATCTCCGTTGTTCCTTGAGCCGAAGGTCTATCGGAAACAAGCTCTCTATCTCTATAAGGTAGGGGTGAGGTTTGCGAACACACTACCCTCCCTAGACCCCATTTATGGGATTACACTGGTTTGTTGTTGTTTTACAGATTTATTTCTTAAATTGAAATTAATGAAAAAAATGAAAGGGAATGGTACATTTATACTTGCGCATTTCACTTGGGAATAAACTAGAGAAATTAAATGAATTTAGAAAAAAAAAAAAGACAACTGTTATTGCGGTATGCCCTTGGTGACTTGGTTAAATCATCCGTATCATTCAAGCAATGACTTGGTATGCATCACTGGGCGACACCCATTTTCGACCCGCTGTTGTTATCCATTTCTTTGAGCGGATAATATGGGTTTATCCATATTTGATCCACTTTTAATAAATCACGTATCCAACCCATTTTTGAGCGGATAATATAGACGGATACTTGCAAATTGCATCCATTTTGCCATCACTAGCTATGCCATAGCCTTGAGTTAAATACTTTTAAAATAATCACCACAACCAAGTGGCAACTGAAACAAAGATCTAATGCTGGACTTTCGACATCTCACAAGCAGAAAAAAAAAGTGTCATACAAAAACACCTAATATTCATCGATCTATAGAATCAAGTGAAATCAGATCCATAAAAAATTAAAACAATCGGCAACCTAACTTGTAAATTTCATTAAAAGTCTAGAAATCGTGTCTATTATGCATCTCCTTTAACAGATCGAACTAGTTGCTAAACTGGAAAATTTAAAGATAAAATTTACATTTACACAAAGAGTTAAAGGAAAAAATAGTATTGACTAACCATGATTTTGAAGGAGAGAGATCGGATTGAAGAGAGGAGAAAATCTAGGGCTCCGATAAAGTTGGTCTTCTCTTGTTGATAATGAGACCGGGATACGAAGAAGAGGGGTCCTTGTTTTTTCCTTTCTTTTCCTTTTTATCTTTTTTTCTCCAAATTTCTGTGATATGCTTTTTTTCCTTTCATTTTACCACGTCTCAAAATACTTCGTTTGGAAGGAAAATAAGGTGAAAAAGGTTTTTGGCTAAACTTTTTTAAAATTTGACTTCAACAAAAAATTGGCCAAAAGAAGTTTCGCCTTTCACAAATTTGAAGCATTTATAAGTAAGTTTGTATTAAATTACTCAATCATTAGCTTTAATGTGATATTTGCTTTCTCTTTTTTATCCGTTCTCCAATCGAGTGTCTATCAAAAACAGTTTTTCTGCGCCCTTACATGCTAGGGGTATGATTACCTCTTACCCTCCCAGACCCACTTATAAAAAATTATTGAGTTTGTTGTTGGTATAAACTACTAGCACTTTAATATTTTATTATATTATATCAATTAAAGCATATTAAATTTGTTCCTAGTTAAACGCTACATAAAACAAAACGAAATATTTTTTCGTTTTGATGAGGCGAACTTCAAATTGGACATAATCTTTGATTTTTATCATACTATTCTCGTATATGCATACAAAATATATTGGGGTTATGAAAAAGAAATCCTCTGGAACGACCCTTTTGTATTTCGCTGGATACGTGAACCAACGGTAGTATTATTTACCTTGGATCCTCTTTTTGTCACGACCCATCACGAGGTCGCCCCTTGAGACAATATCTATGCTCCCTGTACTACTCCACTTTAATATAAATATAAATAGTTATCCTTTGAATCCAAAAAGAAAAAGTGGATTAAGAACTATTGAACGATGAGTAAGTGTGACATATGACATCGACAATCTTTTTATTTTTTATTTTTTATATTATGTGCCTACCTAAAAGATGGGTTCTAACTTTTTTTACTCGGGTCAATTGGTTTTTTGGATCTTTACAAATTTGTGTTTAGTTTTATGATCATACTTTTTTTTACACATGAAAGATTTATTTTTACACATAAGAGATTTAAAAAATTATTTTTTTAAATTTAAAATTGTAAAGGGGCATGATGTACGAATAATACTAGGAAGAGAGGAGGTGTCCGGTAACGTGATGCACTTGAATACGTTTTAAAATGACATCCCATTTTTCTTATTTTCTTTTATCACTAATTAAAGGAGACTTATATGATTATAATTGAAAACGATCATAATTGAAATTGTAATATATGAGTTAAAATGCTTTTGCTCTCGTGGTTGACGTTGATTGAGTGACTTTTTTATTCTTATTACGGAGAAACTTTTGGCCGTAAATTTACACTTCCAATAATACAAGGACTTTCCGATCTTTTGAAAAACACTTTTTTTTTTGAAAAATTATTTTGTTACTAGGAGCTACCTTTTAGACTCGGGAGAGGGTGGGCGTAGCTTTCGTGGATGACAAGATGCGGAAAGCGAGGCTTAGGTAGTTCGGACACGTGCGGAGGAGGAGTCTAGATGCTCCGGTTATAAGGTGTGAGTGTTTGGCTCTGACAGTTACGAGAAGAGGTAGAGGGCGGCCTAAGAAGTACTAGGGCGAGGTTATCAGGCATGACATGGCGCAACTTTAAATTTTCGAGGACATAGCCCTTGATAGGAAGGTGTGAAGGTCGATCATTAGGGTTGTAGGTTAGGGGTAGTCGAGCGTTTCTCCTCGCTGCGTCGGCTAGTCTGGTAGTGTTTTATCTAGGACTACTATCGGATTTATTGTGTTTCACATTTTTTTTTTCACATTTTGACTTTTTCATTTATTTGTTGTATTTTACGATGCTGATATTATTTTTCTAGTTTCTGTTAGGGTTACAAATCTATTGTCTCTAAGCCGAGGGTCTCCAGGAAACAACCACTCTATTCCTTCGGAATAGGGATAAGGTATGCGTACATTCTAGCCTCCCCATATTCCACTAGTGGAATTCTACTGGATTGTTGTTGTTGTTATTGTTGAGCTACGTTTTAGCAATTATGCCATGATAGTTTCCTTCATAACAAAAAAAAATGGGATGTCATATATATTATTTTATCGAGTAGTTACGTCTTGGTAACAACTACGGTAACTTTATAGTTGTAAAATGCTCATTTGGTTATAAGGAGATTGTGGCAAAAAGTATTTCTAAAGTAGATCATAATCTAAATTACATCCTTATAATACTATTGTGAATTATATATATATATATATATATATATATATTAATGTGAACAAATACATTCTTGATATTTTTAAAAGTGAGAAAATTTTATCCTTCATTTAGTCACTATTAAATGACTAAGGCCAAAATGATCCTTTACAATTGGCTCCAAATTGCATTTTAACATAACTAAAGCTAATACTATCGACATAACTAAAGCCAACACTTTTCGATGCAAATCTATATTAGGACTCCAAACTAGGCCTATGCATAATTCGGTAAATATCGAATTATTATATCGAAATCGAAAATTTTAGTATTTGGTAATTGATATATTGGTATTTAATATGCTATTTGGTTTTAATTTTTTTTAAAATTGGTATTAAATATGATATTCAATAATTAAAAATAAAATATTAAAATACCGACACCGTACCAAATATATACTAAGCTAGACAATACATATATAATTGATTATAACATAAAATATTAAAGTTCATTATTTTTTTTAGTTTTCTTTAAACCTTTACCATTTGTTTTCAACTATACATGTATTTCTCCCTTTTCTTTGGCTGTCTGCTTACGTTTCAACATTTCTCCTGTCTAGGTTTAACATTTTTGGGTTTGCTCATTTTTTTTACTATATTATAATAGTTTTATTTTTATATTTGTGAATACATTACTTAAAAATATTAAAGTCTATGGCTTTACGCACTAGTTAATATTCGAACCGAACAAACGAAGTTATCAAATCGAATAAACTGAAATCGAAAGAAGAAAATGTATCGATTTTAATTATGTATGATATTGATATAATATTTTAAGGGATTGTTTGGTTGGGAAATAAGTTATCACATGATTCATTATCCCACCATCCTATAAGAATAAAGAAAATATTACAATCCCGGGATAAGTAATCTTACCATATTTTTATCTCAATTAAACATGGGATAAACTCATCACAAATTTAATTCCGAAATTAATTATTCCTTATCTTTCGTACCAAAAGAGCCCTAAAATCGAAGACCGAAAGTATTGAACCAAGCAAGTACCAAATACGAATAGAAAATCAAAAAAAAAAAATCTCTTTTGTTTTTCCTTTAAAAAAGAGAATTGGAGGAAGAAATGGTCCAATTCCTAAAGATTACAAATACCAATAACCACTAGTCCTAAACATAGACAAGAAACTATACTTAACCCCACCCGGGCTTCGTATATTCTTGTTCTGACCATTTTTTCCCCTTAAGCCCAATTGCCGACGACTTTCTGACCTTCTCAAAAACCTCTGTATTTCTCTCACATTTCTGGTCCCTATCTCTTGGTACGTATATTTAACTTTATTTAATTTACAACTTTCATTATTTTTCTATACAAAAACAAAAAATGCAAATTGATTTATAATATAATCAATTTTCTGATTTCTAGGGTTTTGCATTTGGTGATTCAGACATTTATTGGAGAAGACGATGGCAGCTCCACCAGCTAGGGCACGAGCAGATTATGATTATCTTATCAAGCTCCTCCTCATTGGCGATAGCGGTTAGTTTTACTTTTTCTTTTTTACTCATTTTGTTTTCATTTTTTTTGATTTATGTACCCATTTTCAAGCAAATAAGATTAACAAAAAAACAAAATTTGGAGCTTAGGGACGGGGACAAATTGGATATTTACTTGAAATTGGAGAGATTTAGTTAAGATGTTAGAATGAGCTTTCGGTAATATGTGTTAGTCCCGCAAATATTGCTGTATTTGTAAATAATAATTCTACGAAATATAAGTTATCGTAATGAAACAGTAAA
>AWOL01S0033803.1:0-11768 GCA_000715115.1 Nicotiana otophora
GTCTAGAATCATACCAAGAGTGCTGAATAAGTGTGAATATCTGCTCCGCATGTCCTTCTCGAACTCCCAAGTCACCTCCTTGACTGGTTGGCCCCTCCAATTGAACCTTTACCGCTGAAATCCTCTTGTACCTCAACTGGTGAACCTGCTTATCCACAATGGCAACTGATTCCTCCTCATATCTCAGGCTCTCATCTAAGTGAATCGTGCTGAAGTCTAACACATGTGACCTGTCGGCATGATACCTCCAGAGCATAGGCACGTGGAAAATCGGATGAACTCCCGATAGGCTGGGAGGAAAAGTAAGCTCATAAGCAACCTCCCCAACTCGTCTCAACACCTCAAATGGACCTATAAACCTTGGGCTCAACTTGCCCTTCTTCCCAAACCTCATGATCCCCTTCATCGGCAAGACTTTCAAGAGAACCTTCTCACCCACCATGAATGATAAATCATGCGCCTTCTGGTCCGCGTAACTCTTTTGTCTGGACTGTTCTGTGCGAAGTCGCTCCTGAATTAATGTTACCTTTTCCAAGGCATCCTTCACCAAATCAGTACCAAATAACTTAGCCTCGCCTGGCTCAAACCATCCGATAGGAGAAAGACATCGCCGATCATATAAGGCCTCAAATTGAGCCATCTCAATGCTGGACTGATAACTATTGTTGTAAGAAAACTTGGCCAAAGGAAAGAATCGATCCCACTGCCCTCCAAAGTTGATCACACATGGCCTGAGCATGTCCTCCAAGATCTGAATTATCCGCTCTGACCGCCCGTCGGTCTGTGGATGAAATGTTGTGCCGAGATCTACGTGGGTCCCCAACCCACTCTGTACTGCTCTCCAGTAATGTGAAGTAAACTGAGGGCCTCTATCTGATATGATGGAAACAGGCACACCGTGCAAACTAACTATCTCCTGAATATAAATCCGGGCAACCTCTCCGAAGTATACGTGGTCACCACCGGAATGAAGTGTGCCGACTTGGTCTACCTGTTGACAATGACCCAAACTGCATCAAACTTTTGCAAGGTCCGCGACAACCCAACTACGAAGTCCATAGTAATGCGCTCCCATTTCCACTCAGGTATAGTCATCTGTTGGAGTAAGCCACCTAGCCTATGGTGCTCATACTTAACCTGCTGGCAATTTAGACACCTCGCAACATACTCAACTATGTCTTTCTTCATCCGCCGCCACCAATAATGTTGCCTCAGGCCACGATACATCTTTGTAGCACTTGGATAAATAGAATACCGTGAACTGTGTGCCTCCTCTAGAATCCTCTCCCTCAAGACATCGACGTTAGGAACACATAGACGACCCTGGAGTCGCAGAACACCATTCTCACTGATAGTAACCTCCTTGGCACCACCCTGTAGTATCGTCTCCCTGAGAACCAACAAGTCATCAAACTGTCGAGCCTTGATCTGCCCCAATAGTGAAGATTGGGCAACGACACGTGCAAGAACTTGGCTGGGCTCTGAAACATTCAACCTCACAAGTCTGCTAGCCAAGGACTGAACGTCCAAAGCTAATGGCCTCTCCTCTGCTGAGATAAATGCCAAGCTACCCATACTTTCCGCCTTTCTTCTCAAGGTATCCGCAATTACATTCGCCTTGCCCTGATGATAAATAATAGTAATGTCATAGTCCTTTAGTAACTCAAGCCACCTGCGCTGCCTCATATTGAGACCCCTTTGCTTGAACAAATGCTTCAATGATGATCAGTGTAAACCTCACATGACACCCCATAAAGATAGTGCCTCCAGATCTTAAGAGCATGAATAATAGCGGCCAACTCCAAATCGTGTACTGGATAATTATTCTCATGGGGCTTCAGCTGACGTGAAGTATATGTAATAACTCGGCCCTCCTGCATCAATAGACAACCCAAGCTAACACATGAAACGTCGCAATACACGGTATACATCCTCGAACCAAAAGGCAACACTAGAACTGGTACTGTAGTCAAAGTTGTTTTGAGCTTCTGGAAGCTAGCCTCACAATCGTTAGACAAACAGAACGGAGCACCCTTCTGGGTAAACCTAGTCAAAGGTGCTACAATAGATGAGAAGCCCTCCATGAAACGGCGATAATAACTTGCTAACCCCAAGAAGCTCCTAATCTCAATCGCCGTAGCAGGACTAAGCCAACTCTGAACTGCCTCAATCTTCTTGGGATCCACCTTAATACCCTCGCCGGATACAACATGCCCCAACAATGCTACAAAATCTAGCAAAAACTCACACTTGGAGAACTTAGCATATAGCTTTTGTTCCCACAAGGTCTGAAGCACCATTCTAAATTGTTGCTCGTGCTCCTCCGTGTTGCGCGAGTAGATCAAAATGTCATCAATGAATACAATGACGAACGAATCAATATAAGGCCTGAACACCTTGTTCATCAAATCCATAAACACTGCTGGGGTGTTAGTCAAACCAAAAGACATCACTAGAAACTCATAATGGCAATATCTAGTACGGAAAGCAGTCTTTGGAGCATTCGAATCCCAAATCTTCAACTGATGGCACCCCGATCTCAAGTCGATCTTAGAGAACACCCTGGCACCCTGCAACTGGTCAAACAAATCATTAATCCGCGATAACGAGTACTTGTTATTAGTGGTAACTTTGTTCAACTGGCGGTAATCAATGCACGTCCGCGTAGTCCCATCCTTCTTCTTCACAAATAACATTGGTGCATCCCAAGGTGATACACTCGGCCTGACGAATCCCTTTGCTAGCAACTCCTCAAGATGTTCCTTCAAATCCTTCAACTTTTTCGGAGCCATACGGTACAGTGGGATGGATATAGGCTGGGTACCTGGAGCCAAATCAATGCAGAAATTTATGTCACGATCTAGTGGCATGCCTGGAAGGTCAGAAGGCAACTGATGTTTGGCTATAATTCTTTATTTTTAGTGCATTACTTGCCTTACATTTCAGTGATTTAATGCTAAACTACACTATATTTGTGCTTTGTTGAGCTTATTTTATGTGTAGGTACGTTGAAAACAAAATTGGAAGAAAGTAGAGATTTTATGTGTATTTTATGCACTACAAGAATGACTCGTGATTATTTGATGATGGGAATAATTTTGATGTCATGAGTGGCTTGTGATTATTTGATGATGGGAATAATTTTGATGTCATGAGTGGCTTGTGATTATTTGATGATAGAGTGATGATTAATATTTCAAAAGCAAATTAAAGGAAGACACAAAAAAGAAACAAGGCAAAAGAAGAGTTGAAAGAAGAAAATGTGAAAGGGAAAGATTGGAAATAGAATGAAAAGTTAAGCAAATCAAGAATGAAGCAGTGAAACATGAATTGAAGAAAGAGTTAGGCGACGCAGGCTACTGTGCTCACTATTGAGCAGGCGACGCAAGCTATTTTGTTCGCGACAAAGCATGTGACACGAGGGAATTGTTGCGATTTAGAGCATGCAACGCGAAGCCTATAGTGAGGTGAGGCGCGCATTTTGCCTCGCGAGGCGAGGCCCGTGATGAGCCTATTTTGTCTCCTATTTGGATTGAACTTGGTTATTTCGTTTGGGTCTCTTCCCTACATATATAAATAGTCATTAAACACCATTTTAGAGGAGTTTTTGCGATCGGAGGCACGAACATCATGTGAAACCACTCTTGGAGGAGAAAATCATAGAGTTCTTCATCCCTTTATCTTTTCTTTGTAATTTATTTATGCAAAATACTTGAAAAATTGTTACTACGAATATGAGTGGCTAAGCACTCCAAGTTCTAGGGATGTGGTTGACATGAATATTAACGTTTATTTATTACATATTCATATTATCATCTTGTGGTTATTTCTTTAATTTTAGTTTTAACTTGTGAATTGTTGTAGCTACCAATTCACCCTACTATCTATGCTATGCTTGGGAAAGTCGTGTTTAGATTAGAGTAGAATTAAAGAGAGTTTATTTCTAAACCCGTGGCTCGAGGGACGATTTCGTAGTTAGGATAGGAATATACCTATTAGTCTTGCTTAATTGAATATTGTATTATATTCGTTCATGATAAACTCAATACCGTAGGAATATAGGATTTGTAACTACCCGGGCGGTCGTTTTGAGAGTTATATCCCCGATCCCCTAGTAACTGCTTCTTCCCATATCTATTTCTGCTATTGTGACTTGCCGGGGGGTTTCGTTTTGGTTTTTGGTGTGTTTTGGAACACTTAGTCCCTAAATGGAAGCTAAGCCTTAGAATTTGGATTGTAGTCGGAACTGTATGAAGACAACTCCGGAATGGAGTGCTGTCGGTTCTGTTAGCTTCGTTAGGTATTTTTGGACTTAGAGGCGTGTCCGGATTGTGTTTTAGAGGTCTGTAGCTCATTAAGGCTTGAAATGGCGAAAGTTAAAGTTTTTGAAGATTTGGACCGGTAGTGGAATTTTGATTCTAGGGTCGGATTCTGATTCCGAAAGTTGGAATAGGTCCGTAGGGTTGAATATGACCTGTGTGTAAACTTTAGGATCAATCGGATGTGATTTGGTTGGTTTCGGCATCAGTTGTCAGATTTGGAGGTTTCAAGTTTTTTAAGTTTGAATTGGAGGTCGATTCGTGATTTTAGCATTGTTTAATGTGGTTTGAGGGCTCGACTAAGTTCGTATGGTGTTTCGAGATTAGTTGGTATGTTTGGTTGAAGTCCCGGGGGCTTCGGGTGTGTTTCGGATGCTCAACGAGCCATTTTGGACTTAAGGAAGATAGTAGATTTTCTGGTGTTGTGTTGCAGACTTTTTCTTCATCACGTTCGCGAGGTAGGTCTCGCGATCACTTAAGGAAATCTGAGAGGCCAGCTAAGTTGTTCTTAGCGTTCGTGAATTTGAGGACGCGATCGCGTAGGTTGGTCAGGCTGTTCATCGCGAACGCATGAGCTAGGCCGCGTTCGCGAAGAGGAAGTAAAGCAGCAGTGGAGTTTAAGGGTTATTCTTCGCGAACACGTGAAGTTGTTTGTGATCGCGTAAGCATGAGGGTTAGTGAACCGCATTCACGTAGGGTTAAATTCTAGGGCAGCGAAGTTGTGCTTCGCAATCGCGAGGCTATTTCCACGATCGCGATTAAGGAATCACCTGGGCAAATTTGAAAAGTTCATAATCAAGGGTTTATGTCATTTTTCACCATTTGGACTTGAGAGCTCGGAATTTGGCGATTCTTGGAGGGATTTTCACATGGGTGTTGGGGTAAGTGATTCTTACCTAGTTTTGGTTAATTTTCATGATTATGTCTTTAATTTTATCATTAAATTAGTGATTTGGGTTGGAAAATTAGGAAAACTTTGAGAAAAGTTTTTAGGCCAAATTTTGGGATTTTGGTCAAGATTTCGTTATCGGATTTGAGGAATTTTGGTGTGAGTGAATGTGTGTTCATATTTTGTGACTTTTACCCGATTCAGAGACGTGTTCCCGGGGAGGCTTTTTAGGGCGATTTTCCAATTTCTTGCTTTAGCTTTGATTTCATTAATTAGATTAATTCTTTTATTTGTATTTATGGTATGTAATTGATTTTGACTAGATTTGGGCAATTCAGAGCTGGATATTCGTGGAAAGAGCATTGTTACAGATTGATTGAGCTTATTTTGAGGTAAGTGGCTTGCCTAACCTTGTGTGGGGGAAATCCCCTTAGGATTTGGTACTGATTTTGCTGTATGAGCGTCGTGTACGAGAAGTGACGAGTGCGTACACGAGCTATTTGTTGAAAAACCTGATTTTTTATTGAGAAATTCCCTGTTTACACCTTTAATTGAATATACTAGCATGCGTAGTTACCCTGTTAGCTTAGAATAACATGTCTACATGCCTTATTTGCTTAATTGAACTCTTTGCAGCATGCCTATTGAATTCCTTCTTCTTTTTCGACTTGTACTTAGTCTATACTGTTGATTCTCTTGTTGTACTTTTCGTTTGTAATTGATTGCGCTGTGTATTTACTTTGGGACTACGGGACAGTATCACGGGAGATCCCCCTGCATATTTACTTTTACGACTACGGGACGGCATCCCGGGAGATCCCCTCCTACACATTTACTTTGAGACTATGAGGCGGTACCTGGAGAGTTCTCCCTGCACATTTACTTTGAGATTACGAGACGGTACCTCGGGAGTTCTCCCAGCATATTTACTTTTGGGACTACGAGAAGGTATCTCAGGACATCCCCTGTCGCTTAATTCTGTGCACTGTTATGTTAGTTCACTGTGCTTTCCTTTGTTGAACTTTAGTCTCTTATTATACTCCTTATTCTCCTGTTTTTATTATTGTATACCAGTGGGCCTGACCTAACCTCGTCACTACTCGACCGAGGTTAGGCTCGGCACTTACTGGGTACCGATTGTGGTGTACTCATGCTACTCTTCTGTACATGTTTGTGTGCAGATTCATGTGCTCGTTATCAGCTACAGTATCCGTGAGTTCGAGGTAGCTGTTGGAGACTTCAAGGTATATCTTCCGCGTCCACAGACCTCGGAGTCCCTTTCTATTCTTCCTCGTGTCAAACACTTCTTGTGTATTTGTTTTTGCTAGACTTTTGTGTATAGAGATGGTATTTACTTTAATATCTTGTGATTCATGACATTCCGGGTTTTGGGAAGGCTGTGCAAGCAGAGTTTTGTTATTTTACATGCCGAGCGGCATCATTCTTTTGATTTATTCAGTATCTATTGCAGTTATAAGTCAAACTTTTTTTCTTTCGATATTAGTATTTTCTGTGAATTGTTAGGCTTACCTAGTCGTAGAGACTAGGTGCCATCACGACGTGGTTCGGAGGGATGTTTGGGTCGTGACAGGATTGATATATTGTGGGAGGCGAGTAGTATTGTGGGAGCATGCTATTTATATAAAAGATCCAGCTAATTAGCAACCATAGATAATCTGGATTAACGAGGGTGATTATTGAACTTAATAGGATTGATAAATCAACCACAGCCATGGAATTTTCATCTCCTCTAAAGTAAAATTTCATCATACACATTTGCATTCTTGATAAATTAGTTGTTACTTGTTTAATTTTCGCAATAGTAGATTAATAGAAAAATATCATTCTTAAATAGCTTGGATAATTAATTGATTTTAGTTTGCTTAGTTAACGATCAATTTAAGTCTCTGTGGGTTCGACATCCGACTTTCGAGTCACTTTATTACTTGACGACCATGTATACTTGCGTGTAATTGGATAACCAACACGTTTTTGGCGCCGTTGCCGGGGATTTAGTTATTGATTGTTTAGTTAAGTTAAGATTTTATTCGTTATTTTTTCAAGTTTTAATTTTTAGTTTGCTTTATTTGTGTTAATGCATACTCTTCTCTTGAATGCGGAGGAGTAGAAGCGCAAGAAATATCCTTCCTCTTAACCCTGAAATCGAACGAATACTTTATAGAGTGAGGAAGGAAGTTGAATCTAGAACTAGAATTGAAAGAGAGTTGGACATCATAGTTCAACGAAAACAAATAGAGATTGCAGGTAATGAAAAGCGTCCGGTGATAGAAGTTGCAAGGCCCAATCGGGCTCTTATGACTCAGGCGATTGTGAAGCCTGATATCATGGGTCACTTTGAACTTAAACAGTACATGGTACAACTGATTCNGTCACTCTTAAATAGCTTGGATAATTAATTGATTTTAGTTTGCTTAGTTAACGATCAATTTAAGTCTCTGTGGGTTTGACATCCGACTTTCGAGTCACTTTATTACTTGACGACCATGTATACTTGCGTGTAATTGGAGAACCAACATGTTTTTGGCGCCGTTGCCGGGGACTTAGTTATTGATTGTTTAGTTAAGTTAAGATTTTATTCGTTATTTGTTCAAGTTTTAATTTTTAGTTTGCTTTATTTGTGTTAACTCATGCTCTTCTCTTGAATGCGTAGGAGTAGAAGCGCAAGAAATATCCTTCCTCTTAACCCTGAAATCGAACGAATACTTTATAGAGTGAGGAAGGAAGTTGAATCTAGAACTAGAATTGAAAGAGAGTTGGACATCGTAGTTCAACGAAAACAAATAGAGATTGCAGGTAATGAAAAGCGTCCGGTGATAGATGTTGCAAGGCCCAATCGGGCTCTTATGACTCGCGATTGTGAAGCCTGATATCATGGGTCACTTTGAACTTAAACAGTACATGGTACAACTGATTCAATCCACAGGGCAATATGTTGGTTTATCTCATGAAGACCCGCAAAGGTACATTCAGAACTTCCTAGAAATTACAGGCACTTACAATTATCCGAACGTTTCCAAGGACTATATCAGGCTGACATTGTTTCCCTTTTCACTGATGGGGGAAGCTAAGGAATGGTTACAAAAGGAGCCCGCGAACTCAATTCACAATTGGGATGATCTACCAAGGAAATTCTTAATCAAATTTTTCCCACAAAGAAGACAAAGTCATTGAGGATCCAGATTCTTGGGTTTCAACAACGAGATGGTGAGACTCTTTGACAAGCTTGGGAAAGATACAAGAGGCTACTCAGAGACTTCCCACACCATTGTCAGACTGATGAGGTGTTGGGTCACACTTTCGTTGATGGGTTGAATGAGGCATCAAAGATGAATCTTGACTCAGCATGTGAGGGTAGTTGCATGGAAAGACCTTATAGTGAGATCCAGATCCTGCTAAACAATTTTACTGCTAATGATAATAATTGGCAATGAGATGGGGAACCGCGAAGAGCACTTAAACAAAAGGCAACAGGTATGATCGAGCTTAATGATTTCTCAGCAATGAGGGTAAATATTGCGAGATTAGCGAATCAGATGAATAAAATGACAATGCACCACGCACAATAGGTGCAACATGTGCAATAGATGTCTACTTGCTGCAAGTTATGTGGTGAAGGTCACGCAAGTGACATATGACGTGAATCCTGAATCCATCTACTACGTGGGGCAACAAGTTAGAGGGTCGATGAATCAAAATGCTCAATATGGTAACACATACAATCCGAACCGGAGGAATCATCCTACTTCTTTTGAGGTGGAAATCAGAATATCAGGCCTCAAGCGAATTACAATCATCCGCCTCAACCTCCACAGCAAGCAGAGTATAGTCTGACTGACATGATGAAAAATCTCTTGATAGACAATCAAAAAATTATGGCTGAGAATCAACAAATCAGGGCTGAGAGTCAACAAGTCAGGGCTGAGAATCAACAATTGTGCACAGAGTTCAGAAATCTAGAGAGGCAGTTTGGGCAGATGGATAAAAATTAGAATACTAGACCTGCTGGAGCTCTCCCAAGTGATACAGAGAAAAGTCCTCAAGTCAATGCAGTGACATTGAGAAATGGGAGAGAGATGGTAAAAGTGCCTAAGAAGAAAAAAGATCAATCTGGGCTCGAAGAAGAAAGAGTGACAAAACCTGTAGAGGTAGACAAGAGAAACAAAACAGAGCCTGAGCAAAAATCAGAGAGGGTGCCACCCCCTTTTCCTTAAAGATTGAGAAAGAAGAATAATGACCACATGTTTCACAAATTCCTAGATGTGATGAAGCAGATACATTTGAACATCCCTTTGGTGGACATGCTCCGTGAGGTCCCAAAATACGCAAAATATATTAAGGACATAGTGGCAAATAAAAGAAGGTTAACAGAGTTTGAGACCGTAGAACTTACTGAGGAGTGCACTTCCAGGATTCAACATAAGCTTCCACAAAAGCTTAAGGATCCAGGTAGTTTTACCATCCCCGTGAGGATTGGTGAATTTGATGTGGGTAGAGCCTTGTGTCATTTAGGTGCAAGTATCAATCTGATGCCATTGTCAATGTTCAAACAGTTAGGCTTAGGATCTCCGAGACCCACCAAGGTGATGCTACAGTTAGCTGATAGATCGTATTTTTATCCTGAGGGGGTAATTGAGGACGTCCTGCTGCAGATTGGGAAGTTTATTTTTCCTGCAGATTTTTTCATCCTAGATTACGTGGTTGATGAGTTAGTTCCTATCATCTTGGGACGACCTCTTTTGGCCCCTGGAGATGTAATTATCAAAGTCCGAGAAGGTAAGATGATCATGAGGGTGGACAATGAAGAAGCAGTCTTCAATGTATATCGAGCCATTCAGTTGCCTCGTCATTACAAGGACCTCTCCATGATTTCGATGGTGGAGATAAATGAACTAGACGTAGAGCCAAGGGCTTTTAAAGAAGATGCACTAGAAAAGGCATTAATGTTGTTCAATCACTTGGAACTTTACAAAGAGGTTGAGGAGATGTTGCACATTCTGGATGCATCGTGTGAATACATAAGAGAAAAAACCCAATTTGAGCCTCTAGATAGGCCAATCGGCCCGCCTTCTAAACCCTCAGTTGAGGAGGCCCCAAACAATAGGAACTTAAACCCTTACCATCTCATCTTCATTATGCATATTTAGGAAATTCTAACATTTTACCTGTGATTGTTTCTTCTCATTTGTCTGAATTGCAGGAAGAAAAGCTCTTAAGGGTGCTGAGGGAGCACAAGCATGCCATTGGTTGGACGATGTCTGCCATAAAAAGTATTAGCCCTGCATTCTGCATGCACAAAATACTCACGGAGGAGGGACACAAGCCTAGCGTGGAGCTTCAATGCCGCCTCAATCCAATCATGAAAGAGGTGGTAAGAAAAGAAGTAATTAACTAGATCGACGCAAGTATAGTATTTCATATCTCTGATAGCAAGTGGGTAAGCTCTGTTCAATGTGTACCTAAAAAGGGGGATATGCCTGTTGTAGTAAATGAACAAAATGAATTAATCCCAACTAGGACTGTGACTGGTTGGCGAATATGCATAGACTATAGGAAGTTGAATAATGCTGCACGAAAAGATCACTTCCCTCCCCCCTTCATTGATCAAATGCTTGACAGGTTAGCCGCACTGCAATACTATTGTTTCCTTGACGGCTATTCGGGGTATAATCAGATTTCTATTGCCCCGAAATATCAAGAAAATACCACTTTTACATGCCCTTATAGCACTTATGCATTTAAGAGAATGCCATTCGGGTTGTGTAATGCACCTACGACTTTTCAAAGGTGTATGATGGTTATTTTCACCGATATAGTGGAACAGTTTGTGGAGGTTTTTATGGATGATTTTTCTGTGCTTGGTCCGTCTTTTGATGAATGCTTAACCAATCTTGCTATAGTGTTTGCCAGGTGCGAGGAGACTAATCTGGTACTGAATTAGGAAAAGTGTCATTTTATGGTACGTGAAGGTATAATGCTGGGATACAAGGTGTCCAAAGATGGATTGGAAGTTGACAAGGCTAAGGTGGAAGCAATTGAAAAGTTGCCACCATCGATTTCAGTGAAAGGAGTTAGGAGTTTTCTGGGACATGCAGGTTTTTATCGCCGATTTATAAAGGATTTCTCAAAAATTTCCTCTCCTTTGTGCAGGTTGTTAGAGAAGGATGTGTCTTTCAAGTTTGACGATGCTTGTCTGAAAGCATTCGAGGAGCTGAAAAAGAAGTTAGTGAGTGCATCAATCATAGCGGCTCCTGACTGGAACGAGCCATTTGAGCTGATATGTGATGCCAGTGATGGTGCAATTGGAGCCGTATTGGCCAGAGGAGGAGCAAAATATTTCACTTCATTTTCTAAGCAAGCAAGACTCTCACTCCTACTCAAATAAATTATATTGTGACAGAAAAGGAGTTGCTTGCTGTAGTGTGGGCGTTCGATAAATTTTGGGCCTATTTGATTGGCACCAAAGTCATTTTCTACACAGACCATGCATCCATCAGGTATTTGTTTGAAAAGAAAGATGCTAAACCAAGGCTAATCCATTG